>CAJUYH010001127.1:30024-52402 GCA_910591685.1 Galerucella tenella
AAAAAAAAAAAAAACAAATAATGATAATAATAATAATAATGAATTAAAAAGAATTAATTCCTCTCAATCATTATATTATCTCAAATAGCTATAATTACACTTGTCACTTGTCATGTTGACATGATGTCATAAAATAAATGAAGATGTTTGAAGGATACAAGTACAAACCACCATAAAGTACAAATTTTTTTCATAAAACAATTTGCAATAATCTTTTTTTAATGTTCACAAATGATTATTCATCAATTGGTCGTGTGCAATTCCCAAGTGCTATTGCAACATAGTGATTTGTTGCTTGATATGGCTAATGAATATAAATATAGATATAAATAAATGAACGAATGAAAAAATTGGATGTTTTCACATCGATATTTCATATGCAAGAGGTATAATATACAAAGTTAAAGTTAAGAAAGAAAGAAAGGGTCTAAGAGTTGGGAGAATAAAAAAAAAGGCAGGGGGATGGTAATCTCTCAGGAATTAGCAAAATATCAACATCAGTTTCATATATATATATATGTATTATATACATAAACATAGTAAGCGGGTGAGTGAGGGAGAGACGAAGAAGTAGTGTACTCGATACGCTTGAGAAAAAGGAGCACAAGTGAATTGGGGGATGGATAGCACAGGGGGGGCCCCCCCCACATGGAATGGAGGGTGCAATGAATCAAGTTATTTAAGGGTAGTTGGATTTTGCGACTCGATGCACGACTCATTCCTCTCACTCTCTCACTCTCTCCATCATTGCTTCCATCTTCTATCTCTGTTACTCTCTTATGGTTGATAGCTTGCGCCAACTCTTCTTCGACGAATGATTTATTATTTTCCTTCCGCCACCAGTCCCAATCCCTCTTTTCCATACTTTGCCTTTAGCCATTCGCCTCCTCTCTACTTGCACATCCTGTGTCCCAATGAGAGAAAATATTACGCAAAATAGTTGGGAGAAAATTCTGTTCGTAAGAGCATGAACAATTGCATTAATATGATAAAAAAAAAAAATAAATGTAAAAATAATTAAAAAAAATAAAAGTGAAACTCTTTTTTTCCCTTTATATTTATTTTTCATATATTTTCATTTGCTTTATGATTTATTTATTTTTTTATTATTATTTGTCATTGCCATTGGGTTTGCCAGTACAATTGAGATTGACATTGGTAGACTTAGATGGTTGTAAATTAATCTCATGTAAAACACGCCGACAAATTTTGAATGACACAACTCTTGGCTATTCCCATATTTTAATCCATCTGGACACACACACAAGCTCAACTTGGATCAACTCTTTATGCGAGGATTAATAACAAAATATAATGTCGTGTTTGGAGGTGACATGAAAAAGGCGGAAAAGTAAAAAACAAAAGAAAGAGAAACATTTTTCCAATAATTTTAGTCATATGCAATAAACATATTTATATACGCCATTCCAATCAATTTCCTTCATCAATTTTCACGCCCCAACCCAATTTTAATTTCATTAATTGCCACAGACAATGTGTTGATCACAATACAAATCATCACTCCTCTTTAATTCTTGTCTCAAGGATCACAAAATTTTTGCAACGATATAATTCATAAAAAAAAAAAAAATAGTAGGAGGGTTGGTAAAAACGATTTGTTAACGTAGTGGGGAAGGAAAATATTTTTCCCGCCTGCAGCCTATTGTCTCATTTCCAGTATATATATATAAATATATATATATATATATGTGTGTGTGTGTGTGTACTCAGCGATTAATTTTTCTCTATCCCGTTTATGTCATACTGATCCGGCTTTTTTTTTCTCCCTTTCTCTCTACGCCTTTTCGTCTCTTTTTCGCCGTTTTACTAAAGACCTCTCTTATTCTCTTTACATCTACAATAATTCTCCAGTATATTCCTATCTATCCCTTCCTCTCCGATAAATTAATTGATAATAAACCTCTTCATTGTTTTATAAAGAATAAAAATAAAAAATAAAAAGAAACCCCTCCCCAAATGCAAAAAAGAACAGAAAATTTTGTCCCGAACAATTTGTCTAGTTCCATTTTCTCAAAAAGTCCTCCTCTCACTCTCATCTTCTTCAATTCGTCAACGTCGCAGAGATGGATTTCCGAAAGGATTAGGCATTTGCATAGACGATCGCTCAAGCGCGAGGATTTTCCTGTTGTCGCTTCAATTCTTTCCTCTTTCCCCACTTATATATGCATTTTTTTTTATCCAACATTATCCACAGATTATTCTTTGTTTGCCTTGCAATTAACCAAATGTACCTATGCACTTTGATATTGTCTTTAATCAACATGAAATACTATGATATGTTTCCAGCATTATGGCGACATTTTTCAAACGCCTAAAATAAAAAAACCACAAAAAATATTGAACATTAATTTTTGAAATTAATGATAAATTGGTGAATGAACGCGAGTGTGATCATGTTGACACTGCATTGTTGTTAACACAGACAATGCTTTGACGCCGAATCATATTACATACATACATATATATATATATATGTATTCATTGCGAGAAAACGAGTGGCGATAATTAATAACTTGAAATTGATTAAGGTGTCAGATAAGTCTATAGAATCCGCTCACGGGTTCTCTCGCTCTCATTCTCTATCACGTCTACTCAAGCAATATGATTAATAATTTTGAGATAACGTTATAACGCGCGTCGTGGACCCTTCCACGGTCCTTCCGATTTTCCAACGTCGCTTTACGGTCTCATAAATGACTAATTATTCACTGCTATATCCAGCTATATAATAATCATTGGAAAGTCACTGATAATCACATATTACACTGTAACACCCACCCACATACATACCACGCACACTTGATATAATAATTATGACCTGCATAATATTAAAATCAAACTGTAATTAAATAAATAATTGACGATTATGCATTGTGCTATATGGATTTGTACAATCAAGATGAAATAGTTATGGTGAAATATGTGGCAAAAGAAGGTTAAAGGGAGTATAAACACACATAGAGATGAGGGTTTGGACTCGATGTATCATTTGCCGGCGGATCGTTAGGCGGTTTCAATTAGTTTTCCTCAAAGCCCTGAGTATTCCCGCTCCCTTCATTTTCTTCTTCCTCTTCTTCACCTACGTTTTCGTTCTAATCGCGAGAGCCACTTCTTCAATTTTTTTTTCTGCTCCTTTTTTTTTCTTTTTTTTTCCCCCGTCTCTTTTCCGGAGGCACAATTAGGAAGAAGGTCGTTAATGTGAGCAGGATAACGCTCCTTCCTCTACCTCACTTGTCACTTATATCTGTCTGTGGGGCTGCAGCAGTGAGAGCAAATCGAGCGATTTCATTTACGTTTATACATATACAGACGTATATGATATTAGATTTAGTAAATTAACTTGCACTTGAGAGAATTCAATTGTTTTAATGATAATATGTGTGAAATGAAATGTATTGTAAGCGTATAGCTATTTGTTTTTGTGTATTGTATATGAGAGATGAAGGGGATTTTTCGATTGTGAAAATTTAATTTAAACGACCATGTTTGTAAAGGCCCGCGCGAATTCAAACGAAAATTTGTAAATCATTGGAAACAAATGTATTTGTAATTGCAAATTAATTATTTTTAAATATTTGTCATCTAATTTATATTATTGATGGATGAATATAATCAGTTTGATATCATTTGAATTAGAGAAGAAAACAGTGAAAAAATTAGATTCGGACATGAAGGAGATATACCATGGAATTTAAATCGTGTTATAACCTCAAAATATGGTGTTTCGCCGCCATCTACACTCAATACCGCTGAACTCACATCATCTACTACCATCTGACGATGAATTATATCGCAACCATTTACCATAATGCAAACAAAAAAAAAAAAAAGAAAAAGTGCGGAAAAAAATATATATTATATAAATAAATCAAATTAACTCACCGTGTAAATATTTTCCACGCGTCGATAAATCCCTTCTCCACAATATAAAATTTTTTATCTTGACACTTAAGTATTTCATTTCTATTTTTCGCATAATAAAGATCATTGAGTTCTTCCTTTTGCTGTTTGGCTTTAATTTTATCATCTTTCTTCGCACGCTCAGCATTCTCAACTTTTTCTTCACAAATAGCACACGATGCAGTAATCGCAGAATATTCCATCGCAGCAGGAAAATATTTACGTAAAATATTCCACGCAGCGGCTGGTACAATTTTTCGACTTGCATCAGGTGTTCTTAAACTCCCATGCTCACACAATAAATCATCATTAAAATTCGCCAATCCGTCAGACTCCTCTTCATCCTCCTCTTTAACATTTTCACTTTTATTATTTTCACCAGAATTCTCTTGTTCATTATTATCATGTTGATTCGAACCTTCCAATTGTACCAATGCCAAACGTCGCCAATATTTCATTGAAACCGCACCTACAATAAATGAATTATCAGTCACTTCCTTTTCATTTCTCATAACTTCAATAACTTCTTTATGATCGCGTTCAAGTTCCATTTTAAATCTCAATGTTTTACAACGTCTTTTAACACACATTTCACACAATGAATTTTTATCGAGGCGCGGTCCACCTTTATATTTATTATATATTAATAATGCTGCATCCATCGGTATACTTTTAGCACGATTAACTTTTGACGGGTCGACTTTATGATGTATACACATAAGCATTGAATTATCAATTGGTGCTATGGCTTCTGGACAACCTGAATGATCATTTAACCACTTTGATAACCAACTTGTCGGCACCCATTCATATTCCACTATATTATTTTCCGTCGTATTATTTATAATTGTATAAAAATCAATAACTTCCTGTCGTTTAATATTCTGATTTTCAATTTCGCGCTGTTTCTCCTGCTGTATTGCCAATAAACTCAATTCATTGTTCACATTCTCCTTCTTAACTAATTCACGTAAAGTTTCACTCAATTCCCACTTTTTAAATTCCATCGATTCATAATAATCACGTTCGCCGCAGCTCATTGCCCGATGCGCGTCTCCGTTCAACAATTCATAATTTTTCTCCCAATTATTTTTCAATTTATCACTCGCATCATCATTATTGTGTTTAATATCATTGCTATCATGATTATTATCATCATTCTCCGGTGTTTTCACATTAATTTTCTCCAAATTCTCAGTTTTAATCTTAGTATTTTCATCTTCTGCATCATCATCATCATCATCATCATCATCATCATCATCATCATCGTCATCATTATCATCAACATCATCGTCATCATTATCATCATCATTATCATCAACATCATCCTCATCATTATCATCATCGCCATGATCATGTTCTACATCGTGAGGATCATTTTCACCTTCACCCTCATCATCATCGTTAGTATCATTATTATTATTATCATCATCATCATCATCATTATTATTATCATCATCATCGTCGTCATCCTCATGGTGATCATCATCATTATTATTTGTATCCATTGACAATTCATCATCAAATTCAATTTTTTTAACTGCCTTTGATATATGACAATCTGACATTTTTTTATTATTCTTACAATGCTCCAATTCTTCATTTGACAATAATAATTCATCACTATTTGAATGATTTTCATTTTTATTCATGATAATATCTGTGTCACAATCGCCTTTGTGCTTTTTTATTGGACTAAATAACGTTGGTGAATCAACATCACTTGATTCTTTTCGTTTACTATTCTCTGGCCACTCCTGAATACCACAGTCATCTTTAACTTTAGTCTCGGATTTTATTGAACTCGACGTTGCAATATTATTTATATCATCTTTATGATTTTTCATTGATTTTAATGCACGTCGTGTTCTAGAATTTCCCGGTAAACGTTTATAAACCAACATATACGCGGTATTTGATATTAAACATCCTTTCATTACTCGTCCACGTTTTGTTGGCTTCCCACCATCATTAATTCCATCCTCAATTCGTTTATTGTGCACTCTTTCCACTTTATCATCACTAAATTGATACCATTCACCCGATGAATTGCAAATACTCACAATATAATGACCAGAATGCGCTGATGGACCTTTGTGACTTAAAACAGCTACGAGATTGTATAAATGTGTTTGATTTGGACATCGTAAATACTCGGACATATCCAATTCCTCGGGGAATTGTATTGATGATGTTACTTTTTTCTTTTGTGCTGATTCACGATGAAAAACAAAACGGAGCAATTGAAAATTTAATGTGTCCGGCAATGAATCCAAACGAATGAATCTTTTTGCGTCCTGTTTGTCATTGCAATTGCGACAGTGATATTTATTTGCGCCCACCAATTCCTCCTCACTTAAATAATTTTCCATTGCTTCCTTTAACGTTGGCGCTAATTGTAAATCCAATTCGTAAAATGTCGTTGGTGTGGGATATTCCGTAGCACATGTGGAACACCGATTAACATAAATATACGTTCCTTGCGTTAAACGTTGGAGCATCGACTTTAAACCCAAATTTTGTTGAAGTTTACCTTCAATATGGGCTAATAGTAATTTGGAAAATTCTTGGGCGTCTTGTTGAGTGCCAGTGTCTAATGACAGGGCAATTGCTAAACTCGTTGGATCTAACAAACGTCGATTACCAAATTGCATCATAGCAAAAATGTATTGCAATTGGCCGACAACTGTTACAGGTTGGTAGGGCTGGCCGGTCTCCTGTGAACGTCGAAGGCTTTCACGCTCTTCTGGATCCTCCGTTATCTCCCACTTGTATATTATTCGCCTATGAAAAATAATCTTATATATGTACATTGATTGTTTATAAAGAGAATTATTTATTTTTCACTTGACTAATTTTTAGGTTAGAGTGGATAATATGGAGAAGAATTTATTGTGGATTTGAATTACCTCATATCTTCATTGTGAAACCACACTTGGATTAAACTATTTACGTAACATGTTGCACCCAAATTTTTTAATCCAACATATTGGGTGGGATCACGTAATTCCAATAATGAACTTTCCAATGATCCTATTTCAGCTGGTTGGGACTTTAAATATTTCTCTTCACCTAGTCCGGTTATACATCGTGGATTGTTGCTGCAATTTCGTCTAATAATTCCAAAGTAAAATGAAAATAATATGGATTAAATGATGTATTATTGAATACCTCGGTGAAAATAACAAATGCATCTACTCAAGCGATTTATTTTCTATCAATTACTTACTTGCAATTTTTACAATTTTTCAATCCTATTCGGTAAGACGTTTCCAAATGTACTCGTTCAATATTATCTGGTGACACTAATTCAATCCATGACCATGCAAGCTTCTCAAGATCAGTCTTCTTCGCAGGCGGCATTTTTTTTTTATTACTGCTTACGGTTCTGCGGTTGTGCACAAAATATTAAAACTAATTATCAAAAGTGACAAATACAATTTTCCAATTGTATATTAATATTTAATGTATATTTGTCGATTATTATCAATTGATATACATTGAATTTATGATAATGCGTGGGAATGAAAAAAAAAAGAAAAAAAAATATTATTGAATATAATGACTTTGTTTTTTTGAGGTTAGGTCACAATGCCGCTGACACATTCGTTCGAATCCAATGACCATTACGCGTGTCATATTTATTTCAATCATCAATTATTGATGTACATGAGAATTTAAAAAATTTTAATTGATAATAATTTACAGTGATTCAATATAAATGGATTAATAAACACCACTTACACATTCAATACACTTTTTTTCTCTACTATTAGTGTGGAGAGAAAAGCCGCTCTCCAGCTCTCCTCACACTGTCTATCGTTGGCTCTCTCTTTCTCTCGTACGTTTGTGTATGTGTGAACTGCATTGAACCACAGAAACACAGCCCGCCAAATATTCTTCTTCAACAGAAATATTCAACTTAATAATCGCCATTTATTATATCTGATTCATTTATTGAAGTTCAATTTCAATACTGAAATTGTAAATGATTGAAAAATCGATTTATTCGAAATGTCTCAATGTCAAATAGGTAAGAAAAGAAATAAAAATGCATTTCAATTTGTTCTCTCAATATATGAATGATGTGTATGTGTTTTTTTTTTGTCTTTTCCGTTTTTTTATTGCAGTCAGCTGTGATATTTTGTTGGAATTTCTTGAAGTTGCATTCAATGGAATTTTATATAATAGAAATTTGTATCCCAAGGAAATATTTGTGAGAAAAAAACTTTATGGTATTGCCGTTAATATTTCACAGCATCCCGAGGTCAATAAATATATAAGAAATATTTTGGAAGCTGTCCGAGAATTGATTATTCATGATGAAAAGTGTGTGAAGAATATCAATCTTATAATTGGTAATGCTGAAAAATTATCAATTGAAAAATATGTTTTTCGTTTGTTTGAATTTCAATTCAATACAAAAGAGTGAGTATAAATTTTATTGTTGAATAAATTCTTCAACAAATTAATTTATTAAACTTCAACTATATTCATTAGATGTTTCGCTGTATTTTAGGAGAGATCCATATTTTTTAAAAACTGAGGAAGCTTTGAGGACACTATGCTTAAAATTATCAATGACAAATGCTTACTTGGATCCACTACCAGATGACTGTATATTTTCAATTGAAATTGATACTCATGAGGCGGCACATATAGCAATCAGTGAAAATCCTAAATGCGAAGAATTTCCATGGATTGTAAAAGAATTAGCAAATGAAAAAAATCAAAATATTGTTACAAATAATTTATTGCCACTCAATACCGTTACTACAGAGTATTTAGGTTTACAAATGTATGTTATTACCACGACCAATAACGATACTGAGCAGAATATGTAATAAATACTATGTAAATATGATAGAATGAATTGTTGTCAATTTATACAAATCAATTTGATAGTGTATACCAATATTTATATACATAATAATTACATGCAAGAAACATTTTTGATAGTCAATATTTTTTCAAGAAGAGGGCGACAAGCCAATTGATTCAATGGCAACTACAATCAGGCTGAAAATGCCTGTTTTTATATACATCAATACATATATTCACATAAATATATATATATACATGTATATATATGTATTGATGTAAAATTCTGTTCTGTTTCGCCGTGCTCGTACAAATAACCTAAAAGTCATCCCGACATTTACAAAAAAAAAAAGCGACTCTTAATCAAAGTTAGACTATTTCATAATTATTTATTCATGACGGAAAATGTATCTGATATTGGTATGGAGATCTTTCAAGTGAGTTCAATTCCTTCAATCACAAGTTATTTAATCGTTACAATTTTGTCTTATAGGTAACAATGCGAATAAAGAGGTTAGGTTTTTTAGTATATGGTGAAATTATTTATTTTATTTATTTTCAGAATCCAAATAATGAATCATTAGAAAAAGTCGAGTTGATTATTTATGAAAAGGGTTTACCACAAGTTATTCCAGCACTGGTAATTATTATTTACATAATTGCTATGATTACTTATATAGTATAGAAATCGTTGGATTTTACTCCATCGTTAAATAATTTGTGTTATTCATTCATTGTCGATTATTTATGTTTATCAGTCGAAAAAATGGGTGGACAAATGTTTTTTCTTACACTACGAAATACCAAACATTTATCACGATGACGGTACAGAGATTATTGGTGCAAAGGATCGATGGTTGGAAATTATTGGTTACATAGCTGAGGATTATAATTGGTTATTGCAATTACCATTCTACAAATTTTGGTCAAATATTATTTATGATAAAAGAATAATGGATTCAATTGTGTCCGTTTTACAAGACTCACCAATATTTTTCACATACGATAAATTCCCAAATGACGATAAAATGCGTGAAATTTTGGAAATAGTACGTGAAAAAATTCTCGTTATATTTGCAAGAATAATAACAAATAAATCGAGTACAAGTGAATTTATCAATCGTGATGTTCATGGTAAATTAATTTACGATAATTTTTTAATAACTGTGCCAATTATGATGGATTTGTGTCAATTATATGGACGTGAAAATGGCAAAGTCGTTGGACGAATAATAAAAAGTGCAATGAAGTTACAGCCAAGTTATTGTAATGATTTACGTGAAGCTGTACAATTTATGTGCAGTGTTTTAACGACAATTGAAGAAAAATTCGCCAATTCAACGAATATTAATGAAGTCAATAATATTATTCGTTTATCGCAATCAAATAATGATACGTCAGAAGTAACACTCAGTGAAATAGAAGATATGATAACTCATTTGTTGGACATATCATCGAATATTGCAATATTTTTAACAATTTATCCGCCCGCAATCGAATGTTTTTCCAATGATTATTTTCTTCTAAAATTAATAACAATTTATGGAAATACAATTGTAGAATTATATAAAAGACTCAACGAATTGGCATTCAATGATGAAAATATGATTAAATATTCGGAACTCAAACATTTGCTTCATTTAACAAGAATGGAAATAATTAAAATATACCGAATCGTGACATTCAAAAACATTGCTTGGATTCTAGAACAACCGTAAACAATTCAGCAACGAGATACTTTTTTATAAATTTGAATTAATTTATTCGCAAATTATTCCAGGCTGTACATTGGATTATTTTTTCATTTTAGAATACCGGCAGAGGCTGTTGATGCTAAAGAATACATTGATTATTTTTTGACCAATCTAACAAATCTTGGAGCAGAAAGAGAATTTATGATTGACTATAATGTACTTTATCCGATTGAGGAAGACTTAGAGTTGCTAAAGCAAATCACACCCGACGTGTATCCTTTTTATCAAAGAAAAAATATATATCTATATATATACATTTACAATTGAATCCAAAAGGATAATTCATAATTAATTGATAACCTTGTAAGTGAAATTAATTCCTCAATAGTTGATGAATTGATTAGTGATCCGGTGAAGCAAAATTTTCTCATGCAATCAGTCGCTGAAATCGTGAAACCTCAGTCCAAAATCAATACCGAAACATCTGTAAAAAAAGTATTGCTAGAAGCAAGTATTTCTTTCTGAATTAAATTATTAATTAATAACAGTGTTCCAACTGCAGAGTAACTAACATTCTAATAAATTCCCTACTCTTTAATTTAGCAACCAGTTGCTGGACAAAGTGGTTTGCAAGATGTCGCAGGAGTTGCTGGACCTTCCCCTGCCATATCGAAATCTTCTGATAAAAAAAGTGTAGATGAAATTCTAAATCTCATTGAAAATGTGAAAGATATAATGTGTGACTTGGGCGAAGGATTTATTGAGGTCAGAAAAGCGTTAAATAAGTTAAAAAATAAATATCGATTATTGTATTCGATATTTCATTCATATTATTATCTTTTTTTTCAGAAATGTTTGATACATTACAATTACGATACAGCTGCGGTGATAAATGCAATATTGGAAGGCTCTTTACCCAGTGAACTATCAAAATTGGATCGTACATTGTCTTATATTCCACCAGATCCAATGGCAGCATCTGCTGCCGTCGATAAAATCCTGAGAATGGAGCGTTTAAATATATATGACGGTGATGAATTTGATATAATGACTCAGGACAACATTGACACGTCCAAAGTCCATCGTGGAAAGAGGTTAGTCACCATATTTTAATTCACCCAATCCCTTTATTTCATTTTTCAAAATAAATCTATACACCATCAACAACAGTACAACATTTATTATTAAAAATAATAATAGTATTTACACATAATCCATGGCTTAACTAAATAAAAAGAAATTCACAGAAAAGACAAGTACAAAAATCTCAATGAAATGCTCAACGACAAATCATTCAAGCAAGATATGGCTGGCATGTATGCCAAGTACGGTGTTGTTGAGGATGAATATGATGATGAGTACGATGATACCTACGAGAGCCATGATGTTGGACTACGTGGTGTTGATGATCCATTGGAGATGGACGCGAAACCATTCACAATTCCAAGGGTAAATAAAGAAAAACTGCATACTGTCTCGATATTTTCATGCGCTCATTCTGAAATGTAAATGTGTCAATTAACAAATATGTATTGGAAAAATATTTTTAGATACTACGTGTAAATGATAAACCCGAAGCAACAGTTGAGAATGATGACGATGAAAACGAGGACGAATCAAATATTCAACAGCAAAATGGCCGCGATCATTTTGTTCAAGATCCGGCAGTGTTAAGGGCACGAGCTGAGCAACGACGATTATCAAAACGTGGTGGTAGTGGTGGTGGAGGCGGTGGAGGCGGTGGCGGCGGCGGTAGAGGTGGTGGACATGCAGATGTAGTTGGCAAACCAAAAGGTCAAGGAAATGATAAAAATGTGTTGATTAATCGTGAACGGAAAAACGTTAACAAATCAACACGAGGAAACCATAATCGACGTACAGGAGCTGAATGGAAACGTCGACAGGGCATGGTTCCCAGTTAAATTCACCAAGATATCATTATATTTTCTTAATCAGTATTTTTCGGATAAGCAAAGTGAATTTACTGATAATTTCATTTATTTGTTTCATTCTTCATTTTCTTTCAAAATTTTCGAAGATTCAATCTCATGTTAGTAGCGAGATGAAAAAAAAAGCCAATGAGTGCTTCTATTTATACCGAAATAAAACATGAATAAATAATAAACAAAAACTTATCGTACCGGCAATGTTTTGTCAATGATGTTTGACGATTGTTAAACTCTTGATTTTATTTAATTCGTCATTTATCCGTGCGTTATAGTCATTGTCTGATATATCAGCGCTGCGTGGTGAACATGAACTGTCCTTTATCGTCATCAATTGTGTAAATAATTTTGTTGTATTACCATAATAATCCAATTGGACCATAATCAATGCATGAACACTTGGTTTCACATATTCCAAACGTTTCTCCAAGAATCGCGGCAATTCAATTAATAATCGTGAATGGATTGCACGCAATTCTTTAGCAGCCACTTCCTCCGCGCGTTTTTCACGCTCAAGTTTAGCAATATGGCTTGCAGTACGGTCTTTTTTTTCTTGCAATTTTTTTACACGATTGTACGAATATTTCCATGTGCTAACAAACTCCTCGCGCTTTGCCAATGCTTCGCCAACCAATGCAAACTCATCACGCAATTTTTTTAATGGCTCGACAAATGTTTTTTGCGATAATAGTGTCGCTTCTTGCACAGTTTTACATACTTGTGTTGTTACTGAATGATAATCCTCGACAATACGTCGAAATTCATCGTTAATATGTGCCAAACCGCATGTACTTAAATTTGTACTGAGTCGCTGATCAGCGCGATCTAAATTAGCAATTGCTTCCAAGTACCGTTTTGTTTCTTTTGTTAATTTACGAATTGTCACCTCGACACTGTGAATTAAAAAGAAAATTTCTATTTACGTAATTCTGTCCGTTGATATTGATACACAGAGAGAATTTTATACTAAATATTCGGATGAAACGAAGAGCATAATTTATCCTAAATTCTAGTAAGCTTTGAGACATTACATTCGAATACACACTCCAATATATCACAATGTATGGTCAAGTGTCATTTTACCATGTAAAGTATAGTGGAAAATATTTGCCGGATAAAAATAACGACGAATAAAAATTCAACGTTTTATATTGTAAAATCTTTATGATTATTAAGAATAATTTAGTATATTTCTAGGATTAAATGAATTGTCCTATCATTACCATACGGTTGAGTAAAACATATTGTCAATTCGTACAATATTTAGAGCAGCCGACTCTAAATATTTCCCTAAAAATATATAATGTTTCATAAAATATTGATGTGTGCCAGGCTTACTATGATACACAAAGTAATATTTAGTATAAAATTATCACCGTGTAAATTATGATGTAACGATAATTAATTTATTTATATTTACTGCATCAATCGTTGGACAGCAATATCCAATTCTCTGTCATCTGATGCGGATAATAGTGGCGGTGCTGGTGTTGGTTTTTGTGTTAAAAAATTTCTCTTTCGCGGATTCCTAAAATATAAAAAATAAATATATATTACAATATATATAAATTATTTATTGTTATAAATAGACAACTCACCATGTCATATTCGATTCGAATTGTCGACAAGTTTTTATAATTACTTTACATGAATTGTTTGATCAAATGTTTCAGACTACTCCGTGATATGACGCGGAACTTAATGAAATAAATATAGAAACTGACGAAATTTCAAATGTGCAAGGTGACTTTAATTATTTTATCTCGTTTTCATTTTGAGATAAGGTTTCATGATAATACAATATCAAATAGAATGTTGTGGGCATGCAACAAACGGCCATAGAAGACAGAAAATCGTGTGTCTGCATAGTCGAATCAGACACTTGTGAACAGGATAAAGGTGGTCTCTTACTATCGGTAACTCTGATAAACCAAAATGTTTTTCATCTATATTGAATCATGAATGGAATATTCAGCATAATCTAATATATTATCTTGCATTTAAAGATAAATTTTGTTTTTCATACATTAATCAACAGGTTTCTCAGTCACAACAAATTCATTGGCAGATGCGTCAGAATTTTGGACTAGAGATTCTGGATACTGAAAAATGTTTGAAGTAGAAAATATGAATTTCTTTCATTTAACTTCAATACATTTTTACTAGACAAAAAAATTTATAATATTCGTATTGTGATTCTCTTTGATATAACAACAATTGCAAATATTAATGTATGTACCATTGAAATATGAAAAAAAGACATAACAACTTTGTCTATATCACAATGAAATGAAATTTTTGAATATAGCTCACGTGTAGGGATGCACTATGAAATAATAAAGGCAATATTATGATAAAATGGTAAGGGAAAAAGAAACGAAGACACCCGAAGCCCACTGTGAGATTATGCCGACTATATATGTATTTATACATATATAATAATAATAGCAATATCAGCCAATAACCATTATATTGGAAGTACACCAGCTGGAATCATTTTGATTGATAAATAGGTAAGATTAAATACAGCCAACTAAAAAATTAAAAATATCTATTTTCATTATTCAACAATTATTCTGACATTCTTTAGATAACACATAGAATATCTATGGAATTTTCTTTTTTTAATTCATAATTGTATGTGGTTCTAACCTTAAAAATAGTAGCCGGGCAACAAAAATGCATATGGCACGTTGTGCTTTTGCGTCACCGAATTAAATCCCGAAAATAACTTTTCACATCATTCTAACAATCAAATGAATTTCAAATAGAAAGAAAATATAAATAGGACGCCATGAGTAATTTAACTGCAGAGGAGAAACATCAATTGATTACGCGCAATCTTGCTGAATGGCTTGGTGATGAAAAATTGAAATCAATATTAAAGGAACGTGATTTGAAACTCTATTGGGGCACAGCAACAACTGGAAAGCCACATATTGGATATTTCACACCGATATCGAAGATAGCTGATTTTTTAAATGCCGGCGTTGAAGTAACAATTCTATTTGCTGATCTTCACGCGTATTTGGACAATATGAAAGCACCGTGGGATTTGCTTGCATTCCGTACGCAATATTACGAGGCAGTGATTAAAGCTATGTTAAAATCTATTGGTGTGCCGTTGGATAAACTTAAATTCGTTCGAGGAACAGATTATCAATTGTCCAAGTGAGTAAATAATTCAATTATTGAAAAAATTGGATGATGCAATTGTACGAAAGAGGTACGGGTTGAGATTATAAACATTGCATCATTTTTTGTTTTGTTTAAGGGAATATACATTGGATATGTATCGGTTAAGTTCATCAGTGACTGAACACGATGCTAAAAAAGCTGGGGCTGAAGTTGTAAAACAAGTTGCAAGTCCTTTTTTATCTGGATTACTTTATCCTGGACTTCAAGCATTGGATGAACAATACTTGGGTGTTGATGCACAATTTGGTGGCGTTGATCAACGAAAAATATTTACATTCTCGGAAAAATATTTACCAATTCTCGGCTATGAAAAACGAATTCATTTAATGAATCCAATGATTCCTGGATTGGCTGGCGCAAAGATGTCATCGTCTGAGGAAGATTCAAAAATTGATTTGTTGGATAATGCGAGTGCGGTTAAGAAAAAATTGAAAAAGGCTTTTTGCGAACCCGGCAATATTATTGACAATGGTATACTTGCATTTTCAAAACATGTCATTTATCCATTGATGAAAGCAGGTGAAAAATATTTGATACCACGCCCAGCCGAGTTTGGCGGCGACATGGCATTTGAAAAATACGAAGATTTGGAGGCGTCATTCGCCAAGGAGGATATTCATCCTGGTGATTTAAAAGCTGCCGCTGAAGTTTATATAAATAAATTGTTGGATCCGATTCGAAAAGAGTTTGCCAATGATGCGAATTTAAAAACTCTCAGCAATAAAGCTTATCCACCACCAGGCAAAGACAAGAAACAGCAGAGTAAGATAAATTTAAGAAATAAAAGGCAGTTAGAGGTATGAAAAAATAAGTATTTTTAACAATTTTTTCTCTCAGTAATTTCATTTATTTTGTGAAACTAACAATATTAAATTATTGTATTAAGTTTTAACTTGATTTGACACAAATTTCAGAAAAAATTAAATTATATATGACGTTATTACGATATTTGTTGGAGCCTGTTTCATAAGTGGTTCTTTGCAGTGACCATTATAACTTCTTACAGGTTATTCGAAAATCATTCAAATCAGAAAAAAATTATTATCTTAATAGTTAATCTAGTGCCTGATCAAAGAATTTTTTTTCTTTTTAAAAACTTCTTTTTTTTATAAACATTTGACTGATAATTGTCACCGTAAAGCACCACTTATGGAACGGGCTCCAACAAGTATCGCCATAGCTTCCCATATTATTTATATTTTTCTTTCAAATTTGTGTCGAATCAACTTAAAAGTTAATACAATCATTCAATACTGTTGATTTCATCAAATAAATTAGATTACCTACGTAAAACAATTATTCAGAATACTTGTTTGTTCATACATCTGACTGGCTCTAACCCTTCAACAGTTCAAGACTTGATGTTAAACTTTTTCTTTATTTGTAGATAAGTCAAATGCGCCGGCAAGTAATGAAATTGTCCCATCAAGATTGAATATAAGAGTTGGAAAAATTGTGGATGTATCGAAACATCATGACGCCGATACACTTTATATAGAAAAAATTGATTTAGGCGAAGAATCAGGTCCAAGAACAATAGTCAGTGGTTTAGTTAATTATGTTCCTATTGAACAGATGCAAAATCGTATGGTAGTTATATTGGCAAATTTAAAACCAGTCACTTTTCGTGGTGTTAAATCAGAGGGAATGGTTTTAAGCGCATTATCGTAAGTCCAAGGTTTCCCATTAATTTTCGTCAACGAATTACTTCAAATACAACACTATTATTTTTTTTTGTTTTCTTATTCTCTAGATCGGAAGATGACAAAAAAATAGAGCCACTGCGACCGCCAGCAAATGCAACACCAGGTGAACGAGTGGTGATTGAAGGCTACGAGGACGGAACGCCCGACGAAGTTTTAAATCCAAAGAAGAAAATTTGGGAACAATTATCAGTGGATTTAATTGTTGATGCGAATGGTGAAGCAACATGGCGTGGAAATCCTTTATTGACAACTACAAAAGAAAAAGTTACGGCTGATTCTTTGAGAAATGCTCCGATCAAATAGGAACATTTTCATAGATATGTATTTATTTATTCCAATAAACGAGAATAAATGCTTTGCTGTTTTTTTTTTGTTTTTTACTGCTATTTTTCACCATTATTACTGGAATAAATGAAAATTTTTATTTAAAATATAAATGACTGATCAGTTTTAATAATATACAAATATAATTACTTAAAATATTGTTTAACAGTAAATTATAATAAGTGAATTGATTAAATATTTTCAATGATCAATGATAATCAATTCATTAATGCCCCAATCCTCATAGCTGTTGTCTGGTAAATATCTACGTATTACAATAGGAATTTTACGTTCCTTCAATTCTTTCATTGCTATTTGAAGTGGATCTGTTTCACCTTCCAATTCTACCATTACTGGTGCACACATGGCAATTTGTAATGCGCGTGTACCCAACACTCTTGCACGTTCATATCTATAAATTTTAAACAATTAGAAAAATCACCATTCAATCATTTTAATTTATATCAGCATTAGTAAGTTAATAAATTGATGAATTATTGAATTTACTTTGTCATGTATTTTGTTGTAATGCGTTTGGATTTTTGGACGCCGCCAGAAACTTCTCCTGGTGCCAACATTTCGAAATTTTCCGCCTCCTCTTCCTGTGGTTCCAATTCAATATTATCATCGTCATCAGCATCATCGAATTCATCTGCAACCCTACAAAAATATCATTGAATTAGGCCTTTTCACATTTATTCACTTCATAATAGATACATTGTAATAATATTTGGATGTGAATTTGAGGTTAAGTTTGATGTGCTTTGATAACTTACTCGTCCCCATCAAAGTCGTCGTCAGCCATGGTTATACGATAAATTAAATTATCCGTAAACTTTTGTTAATATCAACAGTCGAGAGACTCAGACTAAATAACTTTTTAAATTAATAACTCTTTCAATTAAATAGTAGCACCAAAAATCATGCTCTGTGTTGAACGTTTACTTATGGCAATGACAAAGTGAAATCTTGTGACGAAAATTTCAACTAAATACTCGTACCACAGTTTCAACAATTTATTTTTTGAATTTCGCGCTATATTAAATTTTCGCGCCATTTGTACCCGCGACCAATGAGGATCAGTATCTTCCAATTGCTTCGTCAACTCTGTAGACTTCTGCGTTGCTTCTATAAACCACCATTTTTTTACAAGCAATAAAATATTTCGCGACTCTTCAATTAGTTTCCTATCATTAAAAAAATACAATTTATCTCATTTTATACTAACATTTTCCAACAAAACGGTTCGGTGAAGTTTAGTGATGATAAATCGTACCAAATTGTAAATGTAATAGGACAAATTCGTAACGAAAAAGTGAATAAAATTTCCAGCGAAAATTCACATTCCTCATCAGATCTATTTCATGTTTGGTAAGTACTTTTTAAATTAATAAATATTTCGCATGCTGATGTATGAAATTAATCAATTGCAACAGACATTTAAATCGGATAAGAATTCCATATTTATTTGGCATTGAATAAAACTGCAATATCATCAATTAATGAATATCCGATTTTGTTCGGTCATTGAAAAAGAATAAATAATAATATAAGATTAGCTTACATACAATTGCACTTTACAATTACGCTGGGGCGTGTAAGTAATTTTATTCTGTTTTTTTTTCCTTTTCACTTCTTTTCATTTGTACTAATTCAATTAAATCCCTAATCAGTCGAGTAAGGATAAAAAAGAGAGAAACACACACAATTATTGTTGAATTCCTCTCACATTATTAACGTGTGCCATTTTTTTTTCTCTTGAGTATAATTGATCACTTTCATTTCACGTAAAATCACCACACGCAAATGAAAACGAAAAATAATACCGAGTTGAAATTAAATGAATTTGCATATTGAAACAACACACGATAATATAATTTACCCATTACACATTCAATTATTTTTCGTTATCTTTATCTGTGCCCCCTCCCTCAACAACTTTCAATACAATAATTAATGGCGCGAACACAGAATATTAATTTCATGATGTGGGTTGAAACGTTAATAACAATATAACAAGTGGGCAACGAAAAAAAGAAATACTTAAACTTATACGTGATGTTAAAAATAATTCACAATATGGAAGTACAGCACCTTGGAAAAATAAAAAAAAAAAAAGGAAGAAATACTCCAATAAAATAAAAGCTCGACATAGACGCAAGACGCAAGCTAAGAGAGAAAAAAAACGACAATAATTCTATTGAATAGTGAAAAACAAAATAAATTCTTCATTCAGGATCACCAACGGTAACTTGAATACCAGCATTAACCAATTCCTCCTCTAGAATTTCTTCCTCCTCCAGCAAAAAGTCCTCGTGTACTTCCTCTTCATGTGCGGGCTCCGGTGGCATTAACACATCTGGATCATGCACTTTCAAATGGTCCTTCAATGCAAAAGCACGTCCATAGGATGCGCCACAAATAATACAGCTGAATTTTAAATTATTATCTTTTTTGTGCGTTTGTATATGTGCACGCGCCGCGTAAAGCGATGCAAATGGACGTGAACATTCAGTACAACGAAATGGTTTTGTATGGCTATTTTTATGTCCCGCCAATTGTACACGTGTTTTAAATGTTTTTGGACAGTATGGACACGTGTAAGCGCGCTCATCTCCATGCGTCAATAAATGATGATTATAAACTGATGACGCTTTAAATCTTTTGCCACAATGTTGACACTGATATGGTCGTACACCCGTGTGCGTTCTCATATGAAGCGTTAAACAATAGGAAACCCTGAATGTCTTACCACAAACCTAAAAAGAAAAGAAAAAAAAACACAAAGAAAATCAAAACAAAACAAAACAAATCAAAATTAGAGGCCAATAAAGAAAGATATTTGATAGAAATCAATTGAATAATAATAAAAATGATGTGATTTATTTACCTCACAGGCATGAGGTTTTTCTCCAGTATGAATTCGTTCATGTTTGACCTTTTCATGTGGTCTAGTAAACCTTCTGCCACAATGTTGACACTGATATGGTTTTGTAAGATCGCCCGTGTCATTTTCATTCATTGTTGTTGTTGTTGTTGCACTGGCATTCGAATTAATTGTCCCTGGTGGTGTTGGCGAAGGCGACGATCGATTAATTGACAATTGCGATTGGGGGGTTTGTTGTTGTTGCTGTAAATGTTGCTGATGTTGCACACCCAATTCAGGATGAACTGCCGCGTGCATTTCTAAACTGTCAGCGGAATCAAATTTACGATTGCAAACAGCGCACGTTACTGTATCGCCCGCGTGCAATGACATATGCGCGGCACGATAAAATTCCGAAAGGCTTTTACCGCATTCCTGACAAGTAAAACGTGAATCATTTGTACCTTCAGGTGCGTCAACATGTCGCGCACGTACTGGCGCATGCATACGCGAATGTAAACGTAAGCTTTTGTGCGTTGAAAATTCCGTACCGCAAACTTTACATATAAATGATTTTTGACTTTCAATTGTTCCATCAATTTCGTGCGTTTTAATATGCAATTGTAAGGCTTTAGCTGTGGCAAACGCCTGTTCACAATGATCACACTGATTGCTACCGTTTAAACAAACATGAGTTCGAAATTCGCCTAAACGTGGAAATTGCTGTAAACACTGATTGCAACGATACATTCGCTGTGGTGTCGTTTCACTGCGCGTTCGCGTTTTAATTCCCTCGGCGTTGGAGAAAAATTTTTCAATCATTGGCGCGGATTTTGTCGCTGTTTGTAATGAATTATTGGATGTGGAACGATCCCAAAAACGTTCAATTTGTACGACTTTACGGGTGTAAAGACGGCCTTCAGCGTCAATACACTCTTCTGTACGTAGTGTATTCATTGTTTGTCGTCGAGCGCGTGTCACTGGACCCTGACTATCGGATTTTGCTGTTGATAATGGCGGTGGTGCCTCTTCTTGTTGCGGTTGCTCCTCTGCAATATCGTCCGCCATTTCCAACACAACTTCTTGCCCATCGTGATACATTTTAATGTGCTCCAATACTGAATTAAAACTCATGCTGCAACTGCTACAATTGTAAACCGCTGATGAATCAACCTGAAAATATTATGAAAATATTTTATGTCCTTTGTTTCAATTTATAATGATTAAAATATAATTTATATTGATGAAAATGGCTCATAGGGAACGGGATTTTGTGATTTACAAATTGTATGTTGATAAAAAAACATTGTAGACATTTTTTTTCTGCTAAAAATCCCGTTACCTCATCTCCGGTTACCTCGCACAGCTCCTGTTTGACTTTCATCAATTCCTCTTCGCCAATTTCTTCATCATGGTGTTTTATTTCAATTAAGTTGTCATCTGTTTCCAAAAAATTCGTCGAATCATCCGGTAAAATAGCTATTACACCTTTTTCAATATCCAATGGATCGGCCATTGATGATTCCGGAATACTTATTACTGGTGGTGTTGATTCCAATTCATTAGCTTCTGTATTTAAACATTCAATTTTCATTTCTCTCTCGTGCGAAATCGAATCACATGTTGAATTGTCATTCTCGGGCAAGTTGTCAGTTATATCCATTCTCTCAATGACTTTTATTTCGCCTGAAATAAATTATTACGTTATACTTCTAATTTTTATTTTATATTGTGAATAATCAATGAAATTTATTTTTACCGTTGTCATCCATTTCGATCGTTCGTGGACCACCAACAATCATAATTCCCCGATTGTCGACTGTCGTCAGGAAATTTTCATTCATTTCATCGACATTGGTATCCTGGAAAATGTTCAATATTTATTCAGTTGTTTTTTTTTTT
>CAJUYH010001127.1:52502-88144 GCA_910591685.1 Galerucella tenella
TTTTAATTTCAATTACCCTTCAGTGTTTAATTCACGCTTATGAAAAATTACTTTACAATTGCATAAACTAATGTTGATATGTTGTTTTGTTTTTACCATTAACACGTCGCTGTCAGTGACTTTAAAATTTTCGGAGCCATTTTGTTGCTCTTGACCGCATTTATCAAGATGTTGAATTAATGCACTGAGTGAATCTGATCTCTGTGAACATCCGGGACAATATAAATTATCAGTCATACTCAACAAATGATATTTCAATGACTGTGAATTATTGAATGTCTCTCCACAACACATGGGACACACAAGAATCGTCGAGCCCATAATAATTAATTTATTATCCACATGAATCTGCAATAACTTTGTGTATTGTTACTCGACTCCACATTCATTAATCGCAAAATCGTATTACAAATTTCTGAATTATATCAAAGTGCAAAAATTTAATTTTTTCCCGATATGGAGAAAAAAAAAGCGCTCTCACTAATTCTAACCTGAATACGTCTCAAAATTAATAACCCTACACCATATACACCACATACATTAACTGATACCTAAATGAAGTAATCACCATTAACAACAAAAATTATTTTCACTTCTATTTTTAGGCAATTAATTCATGCTATCGTTTTTTAAATATTTGTTATTTTTCAATTGTATGTGATATTGACGGTCGCGCGGGTAATTTGTCTGGGATCGACCAAAGACGAACTTCAGCTCAAACAAATGCCATCACAGACGCACACAATAAACAATCATGAAGTTAGGGAGAAATAATAAGTGAAACGCGAAGTCGGCCATTGCTCTAATACATTTTTGGGAACAAATATCACGTCAGAGGCGGTAGTGTCGTCATCACTGCATTAGTCAAGCGAACAATATATATATATATATATGTAAATCCTAACTTTAAAAATTGTTCAATTGATTAAATATGCGTTCAAAGTAATTTTCACTACAGACCAAATAGTCATAATAATTACATAAAATTTTTAAAATATCTTTCTTCCTATTACAATTGATTTATTGATAAACTTTTTACACATTTCTTTTCATCAAGTTCTGAATTATTTATTTGAAGTAATAAAAAAATTTAATCGGTATGCTCATGCTGTGCGTTACTTTCACGCCATGTATTTTGAACCAATTCAACAAAATGTTTCCACCATTGTGACTGCAATGTAAAATAAATTGCACACGCTGCTATAAATATCCATGACAATACTAAACAATAATCAGTTTCATTGGACGGTGTGTTTGGTATTGGCCCACTGAAATCTGCTGATGTAACGTAAAGTGAACCGTTTGGTTCCAACGCTGTGTAATCCGTGACAAAACGTGCGAATGATTCCAATGTGTATGAAGTGTCGTTGAATTTAATTAACGGCTTGCCATTGTAAACAAACATCAACGTTGGAACACCAACAATTCCAAATTGCATATTGAAACTGAAATATTTATGGAATAATTTTGTAGAATTGAATATTTTTTAAATACTTCCAACATAGATAATACAAACTCGTTGTATGATAATAATTATTGATAATTTACTTTTGATATTTGAAAGCGTCGATTGCCACTGCTTTGATGTGTGGAAAAAATTTTGGTAGTGCATTAAAGTGCGGCGCAGCTTGGCTACTAAAAACACACCATCTTGAATAAAATAATACTAAAAGACACGTGCGTGGATTCACTTTGCCATCTTTTCTCGCTTCAGATTTGTTTGTTGGTGTTGGCTCGGTGATCAAAAGTTCCATTAATCTCGTTGCATTAACAATCTTCAGAACAAAAAAAAAGAATTATATATATTTAGTTATTTTCTTTTTTGCTTTTTACTTGATTATCCTTTACCTCAACTGCACCATAGACTTTGTCAGTGAGACAATTACTATACATTCTATAAACAGCATCCGAACGATTTGGTTCTGTCACGGTTATATTTGTTTTTGTATCCGTCATTGATTTATTGTCGTCGTTAATTTCGTCTATAAGAGAATTCGCAAAGTCCAATAAATTTTTTTCCGATGCAATTATTTCAGCATTTGTTTCATTATTGTCAACAGTTGTCAATAAAATTGTGGAATCATTCTGTTCATCTATAATTGCTGACGATTCGTCACTTTGTCCTGGGACTGGAGAAATACAAACTGCATAGACATAACCAAAAATATTCGTTTAGTTACTTTGAACAATACAATGAAATCAATTAAATAAATTAATTGCACTCTTGTATCGATTTTCATATTACCTAAAATAATAATTAATAGATTGATAAGCAACCTTGATCCCTTCATGATAACCTCAAATTTATAATTTACACCCAGAGCCAACACAATATCATTTAAATCAAATTGATTCAAATATAAATGTGACGTTGAATAACCATCATTGAAATAACTTATTGATAAATCTCATTTATTCGTAAACAATCATTTATCCATGGTCTTTTACAATTGACGAATTGATTAATATCACCGTGTATATATACGTATAAGAAAATTATTTATATTTTCACTCTTATCATAGAGACACACTTGCACATAAATTCAGTGGCGCCCCCATATATAAAACGAAAGCGGGAAGAGAACATCCCTTTTAAAAATATCATCGATTAAATTTAACAATTGTATTCCCGACAAAATCTTACATTGTAAATATGGAATAGAAATCAAAAAAATTATTTTTACATTTACAAATTTAATGATGACGGCATAGATTCAGGTTTTCCTTCAAGAACTGCCAATATATTATTTGCAGTTATCACACACATTTTTTCCCTCACTTCAATTGATGCACTTCCAATGTGCGGTAAAAGAACTGTAACCGAAAATAAAATAAACAATTATTTACATTCATATTTATATATAAAAATAGAAATAATTCTTGTATATTTAGATATGTTAATATGAGAAAAGAACGATTATTTCACCGCAATTGTCAAGTTTCAAAAGTTCATGATCCAGTGGAATAGGCTCTGGTGTCATAACATCAAGTCCAGCAGCGCGAATATTTTTATTTTTCAACGATTCAATTAGCGCCGATTGATCGACAACTTCTCCACGACTAATATTTATAAATATCGCATTTTTTTTCATCATTTTAAATGTTTCTTTATTGAACATTCCGCGTGTTTCTGGTGTCATAGCAATAGTAACAATTACAAAGTCACTTTGTGACAATAACTCATTCAAAGGCACTCGCACACCATTAAAATTTTTTGCCAAAGCTTTTTCACTTCTGCTGGAATAAAGAATTTTTCCAACACGAAATGGCTTTAAATATTCAGCGACTCGCGTTCCAATGCGTCCAAGACCAACAATTCCAACTGTGGAACCTGCCAATCCTGGCCCGCACATCCACTGTGGAGACCAAGATTTCCATTCTCCGCTAAAAAAAAAAATAAAAATAAACATTTATGCAATAGAATCATTAAACAGAATAGAGAAAAATTATAATGATAGTTGATTTATGTACGCTCTAAGTGCATGCTCGGCTTCTATAATTCGTCTGGATGTTGCTAAAAGTAATGCAACAGTCAATTCCGATGTAGCATCAGTCAAAACATCTGGTGTATAACCCACAAGTATATTGCGCGACTTGATAGCATTTAAATCCAAATGATCAAAACCAACAGACATCGTGGCAATGATTTTTAATTGTGGACCAGCAGCTGATAATATTTCGTCGTCAATTTTATCAGTTAATAGACAAAATACACCATCAACACCCACAATTTTTGATAGTAATTCCGATCGTGGAATTGGTGTTGTCTCGTTCCATAGAATTAAATCACATCTAGACAAAAATATTGAACCATTGTCACGTAATTCAATAATATTTATTACAACGAGCAAAAAATAATAAATATATTGATTTTTATAACAACTTTTCCTGGAGTAATGAATATCCACTTGATGGAATGTCACCACGGGTTATTAAAACTTTTGGACGTGACATTATGTTTGTTGTGACGATACTCCTCCTGCTAAAATGACAAATGCAATTGGCGTTAATTATCCCCCTTGTTACATTATAAATTGAAAGTGATTTAACAGTAGCATGCGAAATTTTATTTAGCACAGCCATATTTTAATATTCAATGATTGAACAATTTTTTTTTAATGTTTTTCCTCGTTATCATTAACAAATATAACCTCAAACTTCAATATCACCATCAAATAGCACACATATATGTAAACATATACATATATACAACTCTTGAAAATTTATCAATGAATCAAGGATACAATGTAATAATTGATTTATTATTTTACACAACAGATAATCTTACAAACATTTACTCTTTTATTTTATCCAGTACAGATGTATATTCCTTATTCTATGCACACAATCGCCATAATAATAATAAATCACTAACCAATTTTTTTCCCTTTATAAAAATTGCTTCTGTACTCAACTTCTACTTGTGATAATTTTTTTCCGCTGCCCAAAGCGTATTTTTCATCAACATCGCAACTGTCATAGGTCCAACACCACCCGGAACCGGTGTAATAAATCCCGCAATAGTTTTCACATCATCATAATCAACATCACCAACTATTTTTGTTTTACCATCCGCTGTATTTACACGCGTAATACCAACATCAATAACACAAGCACCAGGCTTTATCATATTCTTGGTAACGAGACCGGGCACACCAGTGGCAGACACTAAAACATCAGCCAATCTCGATAATTTAATTAATTCCTCTCTGGGTGTATGAATATGGCAAATTGTCGTTGTCATATCTAACGCTCTCGTATCTCCTAATAAACAAAAAAAAACCGTACAAATATACAATTATTGTATCACCTAAAAATTTTCCAATCTTTTTTTAATGTTTATAAATAAATATATTGTGTGCTTGGGAAATTGTTTTAATGATAAATAATGGCAAAATGTGATAGATAACCTTTTCCATTTGCATGAAGCAATAGAGCAGTTGGTAAACCAACATGTTTAGAACGTCCAATGACAACAGCATTGCGTCCAATAGTTTTGATCCCTGACCTCAATATCAATTCACGAACCGCCAAAGCTGTGGCTGGAACAAAACCCTCACTATCAGTGCTCAATTTACCAAGATTCTCTGAATGAAACCCATCAATATCTTTGCTCGGCCAAACAGTATGACAAGCCTCTTTTTCATCCAATCCTATTGGCAATGGCAATTGAACTAATACACCATCAACATCAGGATCATTATTGAGACTCTGAATCTTTTCGATTAAATCCACTTGTTTGATATTTGCATTGAGAAGAATTGTTTCGGCATGAATACCAATTGAACTGGCAGCTTTGACTTTTCTACCAACATACACCTCACTGGCGGGATCATTACCAACAAGAATTGCCGTTAGTCTCGGTCGTTTTTTACCCGATGCCACCCACAAGTCTACAGATTTTTTCACTTCATCTTTGATCTCTTGCGCAATTTTTTTACCACTTATCACAACGGCTTCACATCTATAATTCAAGTAGATATTTTAAATTGGAGATGAAATTCGCGGGAATTACACACGCGCGTGCGCTTGAAATAAAATTTGTGTTGAAAAGCACATGCACATGGTAATATAATTGGTGAAGTTGACATTAATAATACTTACTGTGTATTGGAGATGTGAAATTTACGATGTGATGAGAAGCATCCAACATTTTTTATGATTTTAAAGACACTCATGACACAATTAATGCTAAAACTAAATCAATTTAATGAATTCGATGCTAGAATACAGTTGTATTATTGGTGACAATCAGATATATGACGGTCTTTTGCACGTGGTAAAAATAATAGTCAGCTGTTATATTATATCGATCGTATATGATACAGCTTGACACAATGCTCTCTGTGTAAAATGTACACTGGCTTCCAGGGTAATGATGGAATACGATATGTCGGTTATCGTTGTGTATCAGAAGAGAGAGCAATAGTGTCGATCACATTTAATATAGGACAGTATAAATAAAAGAGGGGTGTCAATGGAATGAGTACAGTGAACGTTGACTTTCTAAGTAAAGTGAGAGACTCGTATCATTGGTGTTTTTATTTATGTACAATTTTTCGTTTCTTTTTTTTTTTTTCTTCATAATATTAATTTTATCACAATAATTCGCACATAGTATGAAGAAATGTATTTTCGCATATGAAATAAATAAATATATAATATACAATGGGGGAGGGACATAATCGGAAAAAAAAAAAGCGATATAATAAATAACATTAGAATATCGAATTTCAAACAAATAAATTCTCGTGGATTCATCTTTATTCATTATTATATTTATTTATTACACATTTTTTTAATTTACAATTTTCATAACAGTCATCAATATGAATTTCACAACTATATTTATACGAACTGTTTTACTGATAGATCAGTTGATAATGTAGTTATTTCATTTGTTAGATTGAGAAATTTATTTTTGAACATATTAAATGTCATCAACTTCTTAGAATGGTGGTGGCAACATTTTTAAATGTTTTATTGTCCCGTTTGGTTTTATTACCGCGTAATGGCAATGCCGGCAGGGAAAATCCTTTGCTATTGTTCAACGACATGCCTTTGTAATCCAATCGTTTCATGTATGTTGTCGTGCTTGGTGAAATAATTGGAACTGAACTGATACAGAGTGGCTGTTGAATTGTCATCTTTTGTCGTCTTGGTCCTGATGATACATCGGCCTTCTCATTGATCGCATGATGAATATCCATAATACACTCATCCTGATCCTGTTTCACATTGAAATTTCCCATTTCCTTCATCAAATGCAATCGCCATCTTTCAAAGCAAATGAACGAAAATAAAATTAAAAAAAATCAATAAAATGTTTTAAATTAATTTTCAAATATTATTTCACACAATTGCCGGTTTTTAAAAAAATTATTTCAATTACTTTCCAGCGCTTTCATAAGTTCTCGGTGTTTCCTCACTATTAACTGTATGATGTCGTCTGTTCTCAATTATTCTCTTTTGAATCAACGGGTTTTGTGCATTCTCTTTACTAATATTTGTCTGCAATTCAATTCGAAATTTTTCCGCAAATCCGTCTTGCATAAAGAGCGGATGTTGAAGAAGATTTGTACAAGTGGGTCGTGTGTCAGGATCCATTCTTAAACATTGAGATAAAAAATCCGTGGCTGAGGCTGACCACGTTGGAAATAATATGCGCAATGGCCGAATACTGTGCGAACTACTGACATTCAATTCTGTATTTATATTCATTTTACGCGAATGTCTCGTAGAATATATATTTGTTCGACCTATGATCGTTTGATGCTTTCCACATAATCCACCTGCATTTGACAAATTGAATATATATTACCTCAACGAATATTTAAATTAAAATATTCAATATTCAAACGAACATACCGAGGACTTTTGTTATTTCAAACAGCTGATCAACATCACTTTCGCCAGGAAATAACGGATCACCCGTTACCATCTCAGCATAAAGACATCCCAATGCCCACACATCAACGGGCTTACCGTATTTCGAATCGCCAATCAACAATTCTGGTGCTCTGTACCATCTGGTTGCTACATAATCTGTGCAAGTGTCATTTCGACCAGATACAAATCGTGCAAAGCCAAAATCACACAATTTTATCACGCCATTGGGTGATACCAAGACATTTTCTGGTTTAATATCACGATGCATTATCTAAAGTTGAAGAACAAGACATTTTTAATGAAACTCGAGAGCTATTTTTTTTTTAATCATGATAATGATGATGATAGGATTGGATATATGGTAACTTGAATCATTAGCATTGCAGCCAAACAATCGGCCTATTCATAAAATTTGTGAGCAAATGCAACCAACAAACAGATTTATTGAATCACTATATGTAGCAGCAACATTATATGGAGTATATTTATATTAAAAAATATATTGTAGATCTTACGTGATTGCAGTGGCAAAAGTTCAGACCACGAAGAACTTGAAATATATGACGTCGTGAAATATTTGCGCCTAAACCACCGGGTGTTGCTTCAACTTCATCCAGAACAGTGTGATCCAAGTATTCAAAGACTAAATAAAATCGTCGTTTTTTACGAAATACCTCGATCATATTTACCAAATTGTCATGGCGCAATTTCTGCCAAAAAAAAAAGAAATATACAAAAAAATAAAAGGAAACTATAGTACCATTTTGGGTGAATTATTTTGTATCATCACAATTTATATATTTACTTTTAACATACGGATTTCCCTGAATGCCATTTTACGCACATGAATATCCTCTTCGGTCTCTAAGAATTTTTTTATTGCCACTATTTGACCGGTCTCACGATGTCTACACTTCATCACAATACCATAACTACCTTCGCCCACAACCTCAATATTTTCATATTTGTCCATTGTGAAAATACAACAATAATTCTCAACATTTCAACTCTCATCAATCCACACTGATCTCATATCATTTGATTAATTGACTATCATGACAATTCAATCATTATATCATCAATAAAATAATACATCGTCGTCATAAATAAATATAATTTCGAAAAAAAATTATTCGTTCACTTAATTCCTTATAGGATTCCAACTGAAATAATAATCTGAAGTATATTATAAGATAGAATGAGGAAATATTAAATTGAAGAGTTTCAAAGCACGCGCATCTGTCACACAATAGGTCGGTAGTTCACTCAACTACAATGTCCCAAACCGTCACGATAAATTTCTCTCTCTCTGTGTTTCCCTTTCTTATCGATGAATATCGATTGGTATACTATGGACAATTAACATTGGTTCCCTAAGACCTATTGCGAATGTTGAAAATATAAAAGCAAGTGGGCGGGTTACCACAATTTATATCAGACGTAGGGCGGTGCAATATCTGTTAGGTAGGGGTTGCATTTGGATCCTGACACCGGGAGTCACGAGGGAAATCTTTCTAAAATGTCCGCGATAAAATAGATTCAGTTGTTTTGAGTGTTATATTATGGTCCAATACTTCCTCACAGTATCAACAAATCCGAATAGTTTGATGATTTATGATTTGATGATTTGATGGCTAGATATAGTAAACATATTTTTTTGATAAAATGTATGAATTACAGTTGGAGTTTGCTAACGCCTTCTTGAACTTTACGTCATGTTATTTCATTTTCATTATACTGCTCGTGACCTTTCACCACAAATATTATTTCCTCGCTTGGGTTATTTTCATGTGCACGCAAAGGGCAACCAAAATTATGTATATAATTGCACATTAAATGTAAAAAGCGCAAGGTTAACTCACTAATTTTGTCGTTTTTGACTTTGAAAAGTTGTGGAATCTACCAAAAATTCCTACTTCGCTTCATTCATTTATTTATTTATTTTTTGATGCAACGCGTTATGGTTCGTTTCTTTTTCTATCCGGTAGTTACTCCTTTCCAGTTAATCAATATTTATCGATTGACATGTTATTCATAGATGGGGTTCGTTGACTTTTTGTTTATTATGCGTGCGGATATATATATATATATCTATATATATATATATATATATAGAATTATTATTATTAAAATTGTCGAGTAATGACGTTCATATCAATGCGAACTTGTCTGAAAGTATTCAGAGAAGAAAATAATAAAAAAAAAATTACAGTTTGTATATAGTTTAGTAACTATGTATGATATTTATACATAAATCTTCGTTACAAAAATTGATTGACTAATGTATGAGCAGCTGGTAGGAAAAATATTCCATTGTGCTTTACTTTGAGAATATAAACGTATGATTGTACTAGATAAATTTATTATATCGTCTTCGCCAATCTTCCAAGTTGTATATAAATGAGCAACAGAACACCAGTGCTATGTATTCACACTCACTATGCCAACATCACCAATAAGAACGAGTGTATGTTGCCAATTAATTTGTGACTTTATACATTGTATGTATAAATATGTGTGTGGGTGTGTATGTGAATGGTGTAAAATGTAATACTCGGAAGACGTAATATGTGTGACTAAAAGTCGATAAAAAACGGTTTGAAATTCCGAAGAATTTAAAGTTGATAATTGATTGAATAAATATTGTATCACAAACAAAATTGGTTTATATCATTATTCAATTATTATTCTTCATTTTATTTTTTTTCTTTGCAATAATAGAAAAGATGTTGAATATTGCTTTGAGTTGTTTTCCATGCGTGTACTATTCAACTATTCGTTCTTCAATGTGATATCATCTACCCTATATATTTATATATGTATATGTATGTCTAAAGTAAATATGTAAGTTGGGCAATATGGAAAAAGTTAAAGCACTCTTTTCACTCTTTGCACTCACGAGTCAAACTCGAATATCTCTCACGGACAGGCGTGGGAGCTTTAGCAGAGTTAAAATACATATACTTTTTTATATATATATAGATATTGTGAAGTAGACGTGACACATGGCATTGGAGATACTTCCCCATTGTTGCAATGATTATTATCAGTAAAACAATATTATCCATTGTACAATAATAAAAAACGACATTTACTGTTTTAATATTTGAATATTAAAATGGATAAATCTGAATAAATTATTTTGAATAAATTTTAATAATTTTGCAAATAAATTGTCACTGTATTTTTATAAAAACAATTGACATTTGCTTGTCAACTATTATTAAATCAAGTGAGAAATAAACGGAAAAATGGATGAATACAATTTTTAAACTCACTCAATTATTTCACGCTCTCACTTTTTCTCATCATCTGCTTTCCTTCTCGTCTCTCTTCTCTCATTTGCCTTTGCTCCTTCTATTCGCTTCTCATCTGTGTATATACAAGCACATCCAAGAATACACGAAGAGTGCATATAGTGGAGGGCAAAGAGAGGATGGCGGGCACGTGTGTAACACAGTGCGGGTTGATTCCCACTTCGTTTATACCAGCACACATCACGTTGTGACGAAGTTTGCTTAAAAGTGAGGAGGCCAACACTCGTCGGCTCCCGGCGAGTGAGCCGGATTTTCAATTATGATCACACATAATTTATATTCATTTTTGTATACAGTACGTGATCTATGTGTCTATGTATAAATGTGTATGTGTGTGATTTAAAATTGTCATTGCCATGTTCAATTCATTTGTATGAATAAAATTTCAAAAATGACATTTTTTTTTTAATTAGTTAAACAATAATTTTGTTACGAGCGTGAAAATAATTTTGAATAGATGTGCCACTGCTTTTGGCATTTATTGATAATACAAAAAGAATAAAGTGCAGAGAAAAGAGAAAAAAAAAAAAGGAAGAAGAGAGGAAGAATAGAATAAATATGGCTGCTTGCCATCCACGTCCACCACCGTCAGCACTTCAGCATCTCCAGATACCGGATGGTGCATTGAGTAATGTCGGCAACATCAATCAAAATCATCAGAATTCAATTCAACAAACGTCACATTATCCACCGCATCTTTTAAATTGGGTTTATTTGGCGATTGCCGATCAAAATCCACAACAAAATCACGAGCAAGTGAGCAAAAAATATTTTTAAATAATGCAATTATTTAGTAGATTAAAATAAATAAATAAAATAATTTGATTTGTGACAATTTTTTAGAGCAAATTGTTGCCAGCAATATGGGGAAATTTTCCAACTGCTTCATCACACCAATCTTATATGCATAAGAGTGCTTTGAGTCCGGGTTCAGTTGTTCTCGGCGGTAGTTTAGTTGACAGTATTGGTGACCTTGCCGAACATTTCACGGAACTTGGATTACTTGAGAGGAAACCAACAAAACGACCGCCGGCTACTTACTTATGTCATTTATGTTTCAAAAAGGGTCACTACATCAAAGATTGTCCTCAGGTAGCTATATTCATCCCGTCTCCCATCTCATTTAATTATATCATTGACAGTGTCAATGACATTTAAAAAATTTCCCCATTATTCAATGATGAATAATGAAAAAAAAAAAACAAAAAAAAAGAATTCATCACGTATATAAAATATATAGTGTGGATAAAATTAATTTTTTGTTTGCTGAATGATGAGAATGCAGATGCCCCTGAATGTCGTTATTTTCAGAAATGCCTGGGGAGTAAGGGATATAATTTTAAAATAGTTTTTGCGTTTAAGTTCGCAACTACCACACGCGAATATTAAATCTAGGAAATATAGTATACCATCACCAATGCCCAAGATAATATGAATTCAATATTAATTATACATGAAATTTATTTACACTATGAAATTTAAGCCTTGGATAATGCAAAAAAACAAATTTTTTATTTCGAGAATTTTCGCAAAAATTCAACGCACTTTTGGTTTTAGTTATAAAAACAAAAATAACTCGTACCATACTGTTTTATTTCGTTTTTTTCCCCCCTGTATACACTCACACACACTTACACACGCGAGAGAGATGTAAATAATTGTTGTATATATAGTACGTGCGTGTGGCCGATTAACAGCGGCGCAGAGAGACGCCACGAGCTCGTTGAACATATGACGTATGCTACGAAGAACGCGTTCATATGTTGGGCCCACATTTATTTGTCTGTTCATTTATGTTTTGAACCTCTTCCGCTCCCTCTCTCATTCTCTCACGCGTTTACGCTCTCCTCTTCAACAGTCAATTCATCTCACTTGGACACACGCTAAAATAAATGACTTGCGTGTCTTGGAATATTCACCGCACTCCACAATCTCTTTACCAGCACTGTACTCATAATCATCATCTTCATCCCAGTCATCGTCTTACACTGCAATCGCTCAATTGAACATTAATTGAAACAGCAAAACATTTCTCTATGCCCGTATATCTACAATTGAATTAATATATTTTTTTTTTGTTTTCACCAAATAGATTATCGGTTGATTCATAATTGAATAATGTTGATGTATATAATGAATTTTATTGTAGGCGCGGCCAAAGGGTGAAGGTTTGACGCCGTATCAGGGAAAAAAACGTTGTTTTGGCGAATACAAATGCTCTAAATGCAAACGGAAATGGATGTCGGGCAACAGTTGGGCAAATATGGGCCAAGAATGCATCAAATGTCACATCAACGTTTATCCTCACAAGCAGGTGAGTCTGGGATCATCAACGTCGCTATCAACATCCCCGTCTCACACGTTCAACTCCTTACTCCGTTACGTAAGTCTTCAATTCATACCACCCCTTTTTCTTTAATATATAAAAATACATATTAAACAAAATTAATAATTCATCATCATTACCAAAAAAAAAAAAAACAAAAAAACTCTTGCAATTAATTTCTCATTAAATATCAAAAATACAAATACGATGGAAAAAGAATACATAATAATGCTATTATTTCAAGGTTCAATAATTGATTTCAGCGACCGCTGGAGAAACCAGATGGACTTGATGTTTCTGATCAGAGTAAAGTACATCCACAGCATCTCTGTGAGAAGTGTAAAACGCTTGGATATTATTGCAGGCGTGATCAGTAACATGTATAACAAAAAAAAAAAAAAGAGAAAGTACTTTCTGTATTTTTTTTTTACTTTTTTTTTCTTTGGTGTTTGAATATCAAGTGCCAAATTTCGTGACGATATATTGTACAGAGAGAGTAAGAGACAGAGGGAGAGTTGTGTTTCCAATTAATTTTTCATTGTCATTGTCAATGGATAGTGAATTAATGGCAGTTGATTATTTTTTTTTAGTTGGTTGAATCTTACGTATTCATATGATGATGATGATGATGATGATGGCCAGTAGGTCCTTTCAACGTTTGTTGGTCGGAGATTTGCTATTTATAGCGCCAGCTATGTTTAGAGAAAACGTGGCAACTCCCGTGCGCCCAAACATCTTTAAGTTTCATCCTATTTATGTCACACATTTAATATATCAACTGAATATGAAAAATATTGGTGGCTTTTGCTTTCCTCTTTTTTTTTTTCTTCTTTTCTGACGTAGATGCGACCATTGATACTTAGACTGAATACAGGAAATAATAATTAGGATAAATATCTGCACCACCAAAAAAAAATTATACAAATTACCGGTTTTTTTCTTTTTTTTTCTTTTCATATCAAATATGTTGGATGTTTATCGCGGGTTTCTCGCTTGCTGTATATAAATGTTGGTTTTGCCCGCAGTTTTTTTTTTGTCTGTATAAACTCTGTATACATCTCTACGTATATATTTTACTGACAATCTAATCAATCAAGTAATTGATCAAATGTTTAATTAATTATTTCAAATTCTCAACGCTAAATTACAGAGAATTGTAACGGATACTCATTAAATTTTTCATAAGCCAAGTAAATATAAGGTTGTTTAAAGAGTTAAAATTGTCAGAAATATTGTAATGCATTATATATATGCTGAATATACAAGCCAAAGACTACTAAATTATTTGTTGGTTTTACTCTCCATTAATTTATTCATCAATAATTATTTAACGGGATATGGTCAGTTTAATTACACTAATTTAATGGATTTCAAAATTTTTGAATAACAATTAAAAATATTAAATATATGAATTGCAACCGATAATTATTTATCCATTTACTTCTTTTCTTCATGAAGAAAAACAAACAAAAATAAATCCTTTTCATATCCCGTTGACAATAATTCGTTTTGTTTGTTTTTTCTTTAATTCTTCTGTTCCGGTTATTACCATTGGAAATATTTTATATGATACAATTATACATAAATAATATACAGTTGTCAAGGATTAGTTACGACAAAGAGGCGATCGGCTGCAGGATCCTCACTAAAATACGCAGCGGAATTGAACATTGTCGTACCAACTAATGCTGGTAACAATGAATCTCCTGACGGCTAAAAAAAAAAAAATTAAGAAATTATTCGAAATTTTCGGATATTTTTTTTAACTTGCTAAAATATTGAATACTCACAGGACTTTGATGTTTGGTAGGACTAAAATGTTTCTCAATAACATTCTCACATTGATTCTGCTGTTGTTGTTGACTATGTTCAACTTTTGAATCACCAATAATTGAGTTTGAATATTGAGGTGCATTCGAGTGTGATTGAACGTCTGAATTTTCACACGATGCTTTAACAGGCCGATAAAAATCAAATGATTGAGCAGTGGGTTGAACTGCAACAGGACTGGAAACACTCGGCGGCGGTTGATTAATAAGATTAATAACCTGTTGATGGTCTTTGGGCTCAAGGGCAAGACTTGATGGTATTTGAACGTCTGATTCTGCATTGGCTAACGGCGGACACACAGAATAATGCTCCTGATTAATCAACAACACAGACGGTGGCGATTGATTATGCGATAATGACACTGGCAGTTCATTATCCATAGCATTCATCGCCGGAAGAAGTACAGGAATGTTTGCAAAATGTTCTGACGGACTCTGAACAATTCTTTGCACGCAATTCTCATCATTCTCCGGCTGCAGCGCAATTGAACCCTCAAACGACGGTTGCTCCTGCTCAACCAAACTTATCGGAGCGGTAGGCGATGTTCCAGGGCACTCTGGCATAACAGGCATTGGTTTCGGGAATAATTCATCTTTTAAATTCGGCAAAAATACATTAATAGTTCGCCACGTTGGCTCCCAAAGATTTGAATTAGGTGTTAAAACTTCTGTGGACGACATAACTAATAGCATATTTTTTAACGATTCTGGAATAGCTTCGAATAATAATTCGCTATTATCAGCGTGCATATATGCGCGCATTAAATCGAGAACAGTCAGCCACAATGGAAGAAAACCCGCGAGAGTTAATAATGGCATGAGATGATGTAAAAAAACTTTAGAAAGTAGCATGGCGACACGCACACGTGTCTCTTCAAGTCCAATTGGATCATTGGTAGTAATTGGACTTAGCAATTGTGCTAAAAGTGGAAATAGAACTTGTTCCAGACATTGCGACCATTCAACCGGTGATAATTGCGATAAATCATGTGCCAGGAGTGTACTTTGGAGATATGTAATCGCTGCAGCGCGAACTGGACGTCGTGAATCGCAACAAAGTCGCGCAATACCTTGTAGCAATGGACGCCACGCGTGTGGCCATAATTTTACAGTTTCAGTTGTGCCATTTTCTTCCGCCCACCAATGAAATACTTGAGCTGTTCGTGTATGCAATATATGCATCAATTCCAACAGTTGCAGTGGACACTGTTGATAACCAGGTGTTTCATTTGCCGCATGACTTATTTTAATTCTTTTTGTTGGCATTTGTAAAACCGCCTCGGCAAATGTACGAATACAGCGTATGCACAATTCAAAGTTAAATGGCGTTACGTGGGCAACATCACGAACTAAAAATAATAAACTCTCACAGCATTTAATTAATGCAATGGGATCATGCGGTAAAAAATCACGATCAAGAACAATTGTGTCAGCGGCTACGGGCAATGGTGCTTCAGTGCCAGTTGGTGATACTAAAACCCATTCTGGGACTGGTGATACTGGTCGTTGATCAAGAACTGACGTTGATCGGATTGTTGACTCATCTAGAACAGCATTAATCGGTTGCTGCGGTTGCTTTGGCGCAAGTGCACCGGCACCAGCGCATTCAAGCAGACTGAACACTACACGCCAATCATCGGACGAGTGAATATTCGCCGCGCCAGTTTTCAATAGTTCAAATAATCCATAAGCAATTTGTTGCGCAAGCGGCGGCATTGACGCTGATGGTAAATGTGTGAGTGGCATTAATGGTGGTAAAACAGTCCAGGCAAATTCCTCACCGCGCAAAAGACGAATGGCCAATCGCAACATACCCACAGCAACGCGTTCCAATAAATACGGATGATTTTCACGCGCAGCCGTTGTCAATAATCCGTCCATATGTGCCAATACAATTGGCCAAATAGTCATAACACGATCGCGATTTTGTATTGTCACTTCCAATAGTATTTCCAATAAAAATACTGATATATCCTCATCATGAGAGTTGACAGATACTAAAGCGCCAATGAGCGATCGTAACGAATCCACTTGGAGAAATTTACTCTCTTCAATTATTTGATTTAAATAACAATTGGCAATACAATCAATTGCACGTTTTTTTGCCGCCGCTTCCGCAGGATGAGGTACGCGCGCAGTATCCAATGCTATATATGAATAGAGACTAGATAATATTCCTTGGACTTGTGCCGGTGGCTTTGGTGTTGTTGATTCACGAATTAGAGAAATTTTACCCGATGTATCCAAAAAGTCCTCGCCGTCTGTCAATGTTTTTGGCAACAATCGTGATTTGTACAGGGTCTGCATACAATCAATTATATTTTTCCACGATGCACGCATTCCATTGCCATGCAAATGTGTAATTTTAAATAGTGTACGGGCCGCTAATTGGCATCGACCACTACCACCAAAGTGTAATACAACTTGATCTGGCTCACCGCCCACTGCCAATCCTGTAAATTTACACAACGATACAATGAGAGTATCCAAATCACTCGACATATTGTAATGTGCGCTAATTGCCGCGCACCAAAGAAATGTTTGGGCAACTCTACGTTGCAATACACGATCTGGTGCCTTGTCATATGCACGACACAGTGCACTTATTATAGGGGCCCATGCACGTTCAGCCAATTCTTTATCCACAAATTCACCATTATTGCCAACTTTTAGATAAACACTATCGGGTCCTTCGCCCCTTCTCAACAATACTTTCCATAAATAATTTTCCTTCACCAAACCCGTTTGCTCCGCGGGCATAATTATCTCTTCATTTTTAATTGAATTATATATTTCATCGAGCATATCCTGATCAAAATCCGTATTATCATTGCAATTTTTTAAATTTTTCTTAAATTGTTCAGCGGTCATTGGATTGTTCTGACGTTTCGCCTCGCGATTATGTTGATCAACATTGAGCATTATCACAGCGTATGCAAGTGTAAATACCGCATCAGCTGAACGAAATGGACGGCCATTGCTTTCATGCCAATGTTCCGCAAATTTTTCCAATAAATACGTTATCAATAGCGATTCACCAGGCAATCGAAACAATTCCAAATACATTCTCAATGCTTGATCCACACGTAAATTCGTTAATTCCAATGTTTTAACAAAACTATTCAATATATTTATGTTATCTCTACGACTTAAATAATCGCCCATTGCTGCTTTGTCCAACATAGGATTTTCTCGTAATAATTTAGCAACACAATCGGGATCAACAACACCGGGTGGTCCAACTAAACCGTGTTCCGACAATTTGGCAATTCCCAAACGTGGTTTTTCATTGAATTTTTTTGTACCCATTGCCAGCCATCGTTTATTGGCTTTTGCCGTTAATAATTCATCTCTCGACGGTAAATTCAAAGATGCCGTATGCCTCGACGGTTTGCACAAGTCTTTGTAACCCTTACAACGCGCCTCAATACCCGCAATCAACATAATGATGGCATCCAATGATATAAATTGTATACTATACATGCTACCCATCAATGTTGCGGCATTTTTCGACAACAACTCCATTAATTCCTCGTATAAATTCGATGAATACAATCCGCAATCATAATTCAAATACAATTCCGCGGGTAATCCGGGTATTCTCCACAGTCTTGTAATAGCTTCCAGCGCCAATTCACGTTGTTCATAACTAATTCGATTTGATTCTGATTCAACAATTTCCATAAGTTTACGTAAATAATGTTCTAATTGGAATTTTAAATGTTCACGTTGTGACTCAAAAAGGAGGAATGCAACTTGTAAATCAGCAGCGAGAATTGATAGACGTTCAGTGCTAAGTAATATAATTAAATTTCTTGATAATTCATTTTTGACTAGTGCCAATAATGATGGAAAATTTGCCAAAGCATCAGATGAAATTTCTAATGCAACTTGAAGTAAACTCAAGCCCACATGGGTTATTACTTCAGTATTTTGTTTATCCAACGGATTACACAGTGAAATGAGAAAACGAAATAATTCACGAATACACAATGCACCGTACGGCGCTAATTGTTGAAGCGGTGTAAAACGTACGCCTTGTTGATTTACATATTCCTCCATGTGTTCAGCATCGACTTTCACATTTGGTACTTTAAGTTCATTTGCAATACTTGTATTATCATCCACAGACAAGTCTTCAACGCTCCCCAGTGGCGATTGAATTAAATCCGGACTTTTTTCACCGCCAATTTGATTTTGTTGATTGTCAAGCGGCAATTGCTCAGGTGATTCAATCATTTCTACGACTTTTTCACTATTTTCTACGATGTTTAATGGTGTTTCACAATTTTCCTCATTTATTAGAGGCTCTTGTTCAATTTTCTTCGACTCCAAATCACACTCGATATTTATTGCTGTATCTTTCGACTCATCTGTATTATGCTCCGACTCTTTCTCCGTTTTTCTATCGTCACATTTGCCTTTTTCATCATTTTTTTCGTCTTCCGTTTTGTCCGGCGAGCCTTGATCCAACGAACCCTGCATATCAACAATATTTCCCCCCGGTGAAATGGGTGTTGTTGATAAATGATCAGTACGCACACGTTGAATTGGACTCAATAGATCTTTCGTTTCGTTATCATCAATATCATCACTATCAACTTTAACTTTTTGCTTTTGATGCGTTTTTATTTTTCGACTCTTTGGTCGAGTATTTTCAATGCCATTTGTTCGCATTTTTTTCATATTCGGCAATACTCTTGTGTCATCAGCAAATTTTGGCAATCTGACAAACAAATGTTGTACCATATCGCGCAAACAGTGTTCAGCTGTACGGCGCAATAGTTCACTTAAACGTGTTTCAAAGCATATACGAAAGCAACTCAACATTATTTCGCAAATGCTCTCGTCTGATAAATGATCGCCGGCCAATGATGAAACTAGTGCACGTAAAACTTGCAGGATTCTCATCAACACAACACCATCACCTGACGCATCAGTACCAACAAATCGTGCATGAGTTACTGCATCCGCAACTGCTTCAACACACGAACCAATTGCTGGATGTTCATGATCTAAAGAAAAAAAATGAAATAATATATATATATACCCTCATTAAATGAACACATGATGATTTTTCATATGGCAAAATAATTATTACCAATCAATCCGTAGGATATTATTTTATTGACTGCGGCCAATGCTAAACTCGTGACGGGGCCCGTAGTCTCCTCTGATCGTATAATTTCTAAAAATGGTGCGAGAAATACGCCTGGTTCCAATTGCGACAGATTTCTTGCATCGCTCAATGCCTCTTTCAATGTTGATAGTCCTTTCATCAACACATCCTGATCCTCATCCTATTTAATATTATTCCAAATATATTAATGATTTTTAAATAATTAATTGGTAAATGTTAAACAGTTTCAGTTGATCTTAATGAAGATTGGGAGGGGAAATAAAAAACAATAAAATAAAAAATACACGTCATAACCTCAATTTTCATTGATATAAAAAGTGGACTGGTGATTGGGGTTATCGTGAAGATTGTGCTTTGAGGTGAACAATAAGATAATGTTCATATTAATATTCACCCACCTGGTGTGAATGCGAGGACCATCTTACACCTCGTCGCATAGCCGTCATCAAGAGGCTGACCTCGTCTTCGATGACGTATAGGCCGCCTCCTGGACACGATGTTTTTGCCATCCTGCTTACAATTATTAATGTAATAATTCAATTTATTCCTATTATATTCACATTATAATTTATATTATGGTAATTATAGTGATATTGCACATTGAAATACTAAATACACGACGCACCCACGCACTCAGCAATAACGCTACAACGTTCTATTTTTCACTTCTTTCTTTCTTTTTTTCTTCAATACGTCATAAATGTCAGGCACAACTTCCAACACGATGGTGTGGCCGCCATTCCTGTTCACTTACATATATATAAATATGTACGTAAACATAACGCCTGCAGGAACAATTTTGTATACTCAAAAGATAACGAATTTGCAGAGGTGTACGTGTCAGATTGTACTGCTAGTGTCATCTAACATTTATTTTATGAACAGATATTTTTATTTTCCCGCCAATATTTATAATTGGATAAAATGACTAATTGGAGAGAGAGAGAGAAAGCAGGATGATCATTATATATATATATATATATGATATACTTATTGCCATTCATTTGATTAGTCACAATTTATTTGATTTTTTTTTCTTTTTATATCCACTGTATGAATTTACAGTTGATTAAACATTGTATACAGTATAATTGTTTATACATATATATGTTTTGTTTAAATTTTAATTCTTCACCTTTTTTTTTTTTTTCTTTATCCTCTTTGACAGTCAATGAATAAAACTACGAAAAATATATTATAGACTCATCAGATATCCACTACTGCTTAAAGCCATTACAAAGTGCGAGACATTCAAAGACTATTTCGAAGATACAATTTTTTTATTCCATTATATTCCCGTGTTATTATTTATTGATTTATTTGTTTTTTTCATTTTTTCTTCTCTTTATTTTGTATAGTAACGCACATTATTTTTTTGTATATAAGTGTATTCATTTAATATCATCATTTTTATTTGTTTAATATATTTTCAGTGTGATATTATTTTTTCTTCGAAAAGTCCCCCTAATTAAGCGCATATATAAATAAAAAAAGCTATGTATACACTATTCAATCTAAAAAAAATTCTACTCTGTATCATTATCACTTATTATATTTGCGATATATTCTATATATATATGTAAATTCTTCATTTATAATTGTAACACATTTTTTTTATTATTTTTTATTTTTTTCTTTTTTGTTTTTCACTCTTGGTAATTATATTGTAATCAGTATTTTGCGCTTATATATAATTATATAATGTATAGGTATATATTACATAGCATATATTTAGTTTACTAATTATTAATTGAATGGAGAACGCGAATTGAGAAGATGACCCTGACATCATCGCATCCATCACTCCATTCAAATAAATAAAAATAAAAATCCCAACTCTTTTCTTTATTCAATCATTATTAAATATTTTTTTTCTTTTTTCCTCAAATTACTTTCCCATATTACTATTGAGTCTCATAAACATACACATGTACTATATATTATTCTATTTATTTATTTTTTCATTTTATTTGAAAAACTGTTTTACAAGCTCTAATTATCAATTTACAAATTCACTATATTTATTTGTAGAGCTATTTAAGATATTTTTTCTTTCAATTTTTTGATATTGGAAACGAACAATTATTGCCAACATTTTGTTATTCATTTAAAATTATTATTATTATTATTTCTTATAATGTATATATGGAGTAGAATAATATTTATTGATTAATTTATTTATTTGTATTTGCATTTATATTTTATTTTTTTGTCTTTTCAATTGTCCATTGTGACTATACACATTCTTCGGAATATGTTTGTTATATTTTTTTTTTATTTTTTTTATATATTGTATATTTATGTGTTTTTTTTTCGCCGATTAATTATGATGACGCATGGGGTTTATGTATTTCACAAAAATGTTACTGTGATAACGTCGTTAGATGATAGCAAGCGTGGGAGAGATATCAAATCATCGATATATTTTTGAGCTGAATAAAATTAATAATATATGATATATATTATATTATATATCATATTTTATATCACTTTGCAATTTAAAATAACGATATACTGTTGGAATTTTATTATGCTATTTGTTTCAAAATATTATGCAGTTTTTTTGTAATTTGTTGGTTATTGTTTTGCTCTGTCCATTTATTCATCTAGCTATTTTATTTATTTTCGAGCACGTATTATGACAAACAATGCAATAAATTTGCGTACTCACAATTAAAATTGACATACATAATTATGTTAAGTGCAACAAAAAAATAATACGAAATTTTTTCAATGTTTTGGTTTTTCTTTTAATTTTATATACTCTCTACACTGGGAATAACGATTACCATTAGTATATACACATATTATATATATTTTCATATTTTCTTGTTCTATTATTTATCCTCTCGTTTTTTGTTACTCATCATAGATTTACATTTTGCGAAAATTAAAAAGCATTAAATTGTTGAAATTATTAATTGACCTACATATGTGATTATGATGACTTTTTTCTTTTATTTATTTATTTGTTTTTTTTTATTATTTAATGAGCACGCGTTCAACAATTTGATATAAGTTTAACAACAATGATAATTGACATACTAGGGTAACTAGACGATCGACGATTAGCCAATACAATATTATTTGTATAAACATTTTGATATGTGCGTCGAGATTTTTTTTCCTTTTCCTTTCTCGTTTTTTTTAAGATACAATTTCATCTCTTTTCTATTCCTTCCAAAGCATAAACAATCACTGCTTAATCATATTTATTTATCGTTATTCTCAGTGTTTCATTTGAAAAATGGAAAAAAAAATGAATCAAAACTCTCCTGCTATTTTTTATTTGCATTAATTTTTAGAGATATATCATAAGAAATTAATTAATTAGAGATATTTGATACAAGCAGAAGCATGACACGAAATAGTTGTGCGATAAATATCCTGGGCGACATGACACCTCTCTGTTTCAAAAATTCATTTTCTACTTTTATTTCAAATAATTTCTTCATTTACATTCATTACATTTTGATAATTTTCATCCACCAAATCCTCGGTGATTGCAGTTGAAAAATTGCTTTTGATTATGACTTGGCTCGGAGAATACAATTAACAAAACCGTACAGTCTAATAAATAAAGATATTGAACAAAAGAAAGTACAATAAAAAAAAAAAATTGTTTATTTATTCTACACTAAATAATTTATTTCATCGATAAAAAAACAAAATACCCTGCAAATCTTTCTCATCTGGATTTTCATTATTCCCTTCTTTCGCATTAATTTTTACTCGTTCACTACACAATAGAACCCTAGTCGTTGATCTATGCAAAGAGATAATTAACTACAGAGCATTTTGTTTCAATTTTCAATCAACCTCATTACATATTTAATCGAGGAATAAAAGTTGACTACGCAGAGTCTCGAATTAAATGTCATTAATTATCCAAACTTATATCTAATTATACCCATGACAATTAATATTATTACTTATATATTTATTTAATTTTTGGCCACTTCTAGACTTTATCGCCTGTTTTATTTATTCATTTATATACTCTTTTTAATTATCGCTTTTAAGCCGCTTCAGTTGCTGAATTAGGACTTTTATATTATCATGAGATATCGGTTTTTTTTTTCATTTTTTTATTTTTTCCGTGGTTATTTTTCAATCAATTACCCGTTCTAATCCATTTTTATCTTCGTCTATTTAATTTAAATGCTCTTATCTTGTTTCTTTATAATTTTTTTTTGTTTTTCTATTGTTCGACGCAAAATCCAACGGTTTTGCAATTTTATTTTTATTCACTGAATTTAAATTGGCAGGAGAGAGTTTGTAACACAGATATATTACAAACATTTATTTTCTACATAGTAGCACAATGTGAACGAAAATTTTTATTTATTTGTCATCTTTCAACAGCGACTCTTCAGCTTCCTTTCGTTTCTGTTTAGCTTCTTTTTTCGCACGTTTTTTCTCCTCTTTGGCCAACTTTTTCGCCTCTTTTTGTCGCGCCTTTTCCGCTTTCTCTTCTTCCTTTTGTCTCGCTTTCTCAGCCTTTTCACGTTCACGTTCCTTTTCTTTCTCTTTTTTTGTTTTTTGTACCTCTTGGGCAACTGTCAATGTTGTGCGCGCCGTTGTCGTACTCGTCGCCAGTGTTACAGTCCCACTTACAGCTGATGCGCCCATTGTCGTTGGTTTCTTGTCAGTTAATTTTGTTGCGGTGGTAGATAATAACACAGTAGACTCATTCGTAGATGTAGTGGCATTGCACTGTGATAACGATGATGACGACGGTGACACTCGATGATTTGGCGATATTTCCAATTGCGTAACTATTTTCTGTGCGCATCTGAACATTAATCAAAGAAAATGGAAATAAAAATAAAAATACATATAAAATAATTTGTCAATTAGTTCATTCAAATAATGGATTAGTACTCTATCTCTATCTATACCTTAATCTCGTGGAAGCTTTTCCAGCCCGATAATCCCGCTGAAATTCTTTGATAGGTGGCAGTCGTCTCTCTCTGTTCTCCCTAATCACATCTTCATCTTCGACAATCTGTGAAATAGGATCTTGATATTCGTGTATTCTCATTTTCATTGATTGCGTTTGTGTACGTCTTAAAGTCGCACCACTTGGTTGTCGCAATCGGGTTGGTTTTAATGGCGCACTATTTGTGCTACTTGTTGATGAACAAGTTGCTGATGATACGGAAGACACACCTGTGAATAAATACATTAATTTAGTAATAGCAGCTCTATTATATTTTATTTTGTATTGATATTGGTAAATGAATATAATATTGTTTTATTATTCAATAAATATTTCATGGGCAATTTTCAAAACCCACCAGATATACATGATGATCCACTGGCCATTGAATACAGTGATGCCGATGCAGGAACACTACCAGCTCCCCATCGACCACCTGGTCCACCACTACTGGCGCCAACACCAGCCCCCATATTATATTCAGATGCACTTTGTGGCAATACCCACGATTTACCTGACATTGAATACTGCAAAAATATTTATTCACGATAAATTAATTAATTTAGAAACGATACATTTCAATTTTTAATATATTATTGTCAATGTTTTTAATTACGTCTCTAGGAATGAGTGTTTGCTTTAGTCGCAAAATTTTCGCTCGACAGATGACACATCTGAGGGGCAACAGTCTTTGTGATACGGCCATTTGTATCGTTTTGACAAAGCAACGTCTGTTTTATAAAATAATAAAAAAAAAAGCGGTATTTAGGTATATAAGTAAAGATTTAATGTGAAATATATTTTTTGGTTTTTTGTTCCCTCACCGACAGACTACACGATGGCCACAAGGTGATGTCTGCATGGTCGCCCTTGCATTCACACAGATAACGCACTAAAACATGAAAAATGAAAGCAAACTTGTTTTATAAATCAAGTTAAATAGACATAACTATAATAGACATTAGCACCAATTGAACAACTAAAGATAAATAAATAAGTGGAGCAAATATAAAATGTGAAAAGAAAAACAATGACGGAGTAAACTACAATATATTCATTTAATTATCTCAATATGTTTTATTAATTTACAGGTTAAATAATAAACAATAATACAATTATCATGAATATTTCAAATAAAATTTTTATGGATCAGGAGAATTCATTTGAGGTCGTAGTAATTATTCCAGGCCTGATGCTTGAGGTGGTTGTTGGCCCATTGAGAATTTTTGTTGAACAGCTTCAACGCCCTCACTCACTATTTCTTTATCACATAAAAATACATCCAATTAATTTAAATGCAATGATAATTTTTTTAATACAAACATTTATATAATTTAATCTTACTTTTCATGTGATCGAATTCTTCCGATACTTTGCCCATTATTTCTTGCGCAGTTTGTTTTATTTTATCTTCCATCTTCATATTGTCCTCGCGTGGTACCTCACGTTTTTTCTTTCCCATTTGTGCACTGCCACCTGCTTGCCCATCCATTTGGCCACCCATTTGTCCACCACCACTCATCTGTCCACCGCCACTCATTTGTCCACCACCACCACCCATTTGTCCACGTCCACCACCACCCATTTGTCCACCACCACCCATTTGACCAGAAGGCGGTGAAGGTGGATGTCCGCCCATTCCATGACCAGGTGGTCCCCCAGAATTTTGACTAGCCTTAAAATCAATAATTCAATCATCATCCACAAATAACATTCATCATTAAATAATTATTTAATTCAATTTAAATAATTATTCAATCAAATACTTACCACAAAAGCCACAGCGCAAGTTGACACAATCAAGCACAATATAAACGTGTTCATGTTTGCAATAAAATTTTCTTACTGAAGCACTCATCATATTTCCACAGTCTTATATACCACTGAAAACGCAAACAATTATTCTGCGCATATTATTATTATTATTATTATTATTTATTATTGTATCTCCTTTTAATATACATCAGACGTATGGAATTAATTTTTTTTTTCCATTTTCAACGTATGAATACGTATCACATATAATGATTGTTGATTATATAACATTTATGTTCTCCTTGGATTATATTGACTTGACCTTGACTGTAAAACAATATTATATTTAGGTAGTTTTATGTATTTATTTATTTCACAGGAAGTGAATATGATGATAAATGTACGAACAATATCCACCCGATAATATTCATCATAATTGTGTATTGTATAAACACCTTTGTACCGGAAAAATGAAATTAAAACAAAATATTTTATAATCACAATAGAATGATTTTGCAAATTAGTATAATTATCCAACTGCAGTGCAATAATAATTCTCCGTATACTACTACACATATTCACGTAACATTGTCTAAAGATAATTGTTCCTATTTTTGTTATTACTTTGTTTATAAAAATTAACAGTCCACCACGTACACACAATTCAAATTATTCAATTCCATATACTGGAGAATTTATATCAGTGAACAATTCAACACTATGCAAACATCATAAGTATCTGCAATAGCTTCTTATTCACATCGCAATGGCAATTGAAACAATGAAGAAAAAAAGAAGAAACAAAAAAGATAAAATCAAACAGTGAATATTAAGTTTCATTATTGAACAAGTATATACTCACTTCATCTTCCTGTGAAGAGGCGAGTTCCGGTTCATTCTCCTCCAATTTCGTAAGCAATTTATCCTGAAAAAAAATAAAAAAATATATAAAACAATAATAAAAATCATAGACACAAATTTTACAATTTCAACATAACATTTTTTACCAACACATTAATTTTTCTATTCGAATGTAATTGAATTAAATTAAATTCGAAATACTTCATTAACATCGATATATATATATATATATATATATATATATATATATATATATATATATGACAGGGTGGTACAAGAAAAACTTTTATTTTTTTTTCTTTGCTCTTACACTCTCAAATGTTTCTGTATGATGTAAAAAAAAAATTGCCATGAAAAATAAGCGCTGCAGCTCAACTCTAAGAAGTCGTTATTTTTATTTAAGTTTCCCATTTGATTAACATGAGAAAATTTTGATTTTTATTCAAATTAAAATTGCGTGTAATCTACTCAATTTTTTTCCAAGAACCATAATATATTCTTAAAGGTGACTTCTTAAACTTTCCAAAACTGTACAATAAAGTATTATTATCACAATTAGAAGACCAGTTGAAGCCATTTTGAAAAATACTACTTTTCCTCGTTGTAAGAAATTTTTTATTTGTAATAACAATACGTTATTATACAGTTTTGGAAAGCTTAAGAGGAGTCAGCTTAAAGAATATATTATGATTAATGAAATGAAAATTGAGGAGATTACATAAAATTTTAATTTAAATAAAAAATTGTTGCATGTTAATCAAATGGGAAACTGAAGTAACGAAAAAAAAAAAAAAATACAACTTTTTTTTTAACCACCCTAATGTACATACACAACTAAAATCATCGACCCACCACGTAAATTATTTCATAATTGAATTTAAATAATTCAAACATATACCATCGTATTCACCTCGTTAATGACAGATTTAATTCCATTTAGGAATTATTGCGGATATAAATAGATTGGTTTCCTCTCCATACATACAAATATATGTAAATATATATGTATATATGTTTGGGAGTAACAGTTGCAACAAGTAATCGATACACAAATACATTTACATACATGTACACATAAATTTATATATAAATGTAAATGTATTGTCATCATCATGTATCGTAGTACCACTTGATAAAGAGAGTGCAAACTATCAATAAACCCATCATGCATACATGATTCATGTGAACAATAAGCATGTGCGAAAAGAAAAAAAAAGTGACAATCGTACATTACCATCACTCAACAATTTTTTTTGCTCTCTTGAATAAATTCCAACGTAAAAATAAAAGACACCAAACGAAAGAAAATATCAATGGGAAAAGACAAAAAAAAACAATTTTCTTCCTCACATATCCGCCAAAAAAAAAAAAAATAATTTTTTTTTTTATTATCACACATCAACAATATATGTTACACCTATATATATATATATATATATATATATAATCGCGACTCAACATTTCATTTCAGGCGTTCCATTTTCAGACAAAAGCGCCATGTAAAACAAAAAACATAAACGAAAGAAAGGAGAGAAAAAAAAAGGGGAAAAAAAAGGTTTACTCTCTGAATATTCGTCAATGGATAATCTATATATATATATATATATACAGGAACTTGCTGAGGGGTAGAGGGAACACAAAGGGTCGTTTTCCAGGGGCTTCGAATATTGAGGTCGAATGATCCAAGTGGAAAATGCACTGATACGTCAATGACAAACACACATACACATATACATATATATATCAACATATATTTTGTAGCAAAGTCAATTGGTTGGATTTAACTCGCTCATTTCAAACCAGTAGGGAATCAATGTCAAAATTCATTTTCAACAATAAATAATGATATATCTTATTGCAATTATCACTCAGTATTGTTCATTGAAATGGCATTGGAGTAATGAAAAGAAAAATAAAAAAGAATGAAAAGAAAATAACAGACATTATTTTCTTTCATTTATGTACAGTTATATTTTATCAAGTTCACACACAAAGATATAATAGTTTATGTATATGACACACATGTGTTATGACACGTAACTGGTAGCTGTTCATGTTTGGACCATGTCGCAATGTCGACGGGAAATGGAAACAGAGAGAGAGAGAGGGAGAGAGATGAATAGATAGAGAGATTGCGACTGGAGTTAGATATAGAGAGAATGAATCTGGGTCAGGGGTTGGTTTCCAGATATTAGGTGGATGATGCGCAAAATATCCCCACCACATATAGTTGGCTGCTGTGTGTCTATGTTTTTCTCCCTTTATCCAACGTACACGTGATGAATTGTCGGCGACCCACCCACGTACTAACACACATACTCTGTATATATATATATATATATAACTCAAATTTTTTGTTTTTTATTTAGATAAACAAAAATAAATCTTTCATCTCTTCTGTTGTTTTTTTTTTTTTTGTTTAATCATCAAAGTGGCATGTGGCGACATTTTTTACTTGATGCTTCCATAAATATGTTTGTCTTTGTACCCTCTGTCTGTTGCTTTTCTTCATTTAATTTTTATTTTTATTATTTTTTTTTTTTTTTTGTGTTTTTACGGTTTTATTATTTCAATTATGGATAAATATTGATGACTGCTTATGTTGGATTTTGTGTGTAGTGAATGTGTCATGGTTCTGATGATGTCCATCAAGATTTTATGTTGAAGCACGGGATTGGTGAATGTGATGAACAATGGCAATTGGATTTCAAATGGACGAGAGATAAGGGACACTGAATTGTATATTGGGAAAAATGGAAAAAGAAAAATGGTGAGTGAGAGATGGTAATTGAATTTTGGTTTCATTGCAACTACTATTCAATCTTTTTTTTTTTTTTTTTTTGCTTTTTTGTTTAAGAGTATAAAATGTGTGAATGTGAAAAAAAATTGATGACGATGCAATTGTTCATGTGTGCGACAGAGTGAAAAAAATGGAAAAAATAATAAAAAAAAAAATAATAATAATAAAGTTCTATATTTCAAATCAGATGAATCACACGTGATTGATATATATTTATGCATATGTATATGTATATTCATTGGATTCTATTTTTGCATTCATTTTATTATTACTTTTATATATATATAAAGTTACGTAATCTGATGCTATTGATTTTAACGATAAATTGCATTGAGAAACGAAATAGTTTTGTATTCAATAACTATTTTTTTCTCTTTATAGCTGGAAAAATAATATAGCAGTGCACGAAGAAAAGTAAAAAATAAAAAAGTGTAAAGAATTTTATCCAACACCTTGGAAGACAAATAACACAACTCGTAAAATTACAATCAGTTGTTAAATATTATCTGTGAAATAGATAAATAAAGTGCATTATGATATAGAAACTAAAAGAATACAACCTTGACAAATTGTACAAATAATTATTTTCAATTATTATATTAAATATTTTTTTAACATGAGAATAGCATTAATAATACTGTTTATTACATACATAATATTGAACTATATACAATAGATAATTTCTCAAATCATTGGAATATATTCAATATGATTTTTCATAAGTAAAAAAAATAAGAAAAACCAAATAATTTTAACCAATTGAAACAGCACAGTGCAACATTTACTGTTGCAGGTATATATGAACGGGTGCGCGCGTGATATTTACAAAGTCGTGATAAAATAAAAAAAGTTTTAGTGCGGTTGCCATAGTAGATAAACGTTTGAAAGAGGATCAAGAAAATAGTTCCAACAATCTATTTTCTACCAGTTATACGTGAAAAATCGATCAGTGATCATCGTTTGTCCGCTATCTCGTCATTTTTGTTATTTTCTTTATTACAATCTCACCTATATTTTGTTAGATACGATTTTGCATTAAAAAACAATACAAACTAACAAAGAACATATATACAATACATGCTTATATATCTATATATATATATATATATATATATATCTAAATATATATATATATATAGATATGTTGTCACATATATATACTTCTGTAATCTGTCATCTTTTAGTAACGCCAGGAGGTAATTTTTATATATTTCCAAATTGAAAATGAAAAATTTCGTTAAAGTATATAAAATCGTACAGAATAAACGACAATAGTAATAAGTGAATATACAAATAAGTCTGAAAAAGGAGATCACAATATAACGGATGCATATATAAAGAAAAAACGAAAAAAAAGTTAGTTACAGAAGAGAAACAAAAAAAAAAGAGTGCACAGTAATATTTTTTTTATCGTCGATTAACCAACGGTTGTGCAGGCCTAGTGTGAGCGTGAAAAATATATAATATTCACTACTAGTTTGTGCAACAATGCATAAAGAGTGCCACTACCTACATAGTTCTTGTCGCTTATATTCTGTAGTGTATAGTTTTTTGTATACACCAACCTCCGGCTCGCCCCACAAGTGACTTGAATACTCCATTACAAAACCACTAACTCACAAAGTTGATCAATTTAGAAAAAAAAAAAAAATTTTAAAAGCGTCATTAATATCACACTACTGTTTGGCCAACTTTAGTGATAAATTCGATTTATTATTTTTCGTCATCTACAACAATTCCATATAATTCAACTTTCACGCCAAATATTTTCTCACTTCTTTGTTATTAAAAGAAGAATGTTAAAAAAAAAAAAACGTTTATCCATTGCAGATGAACACAGCTATATCATTGCGCCCACTCCATTCGGTAATTGCGATTACTGTTGCCCAATCGACTTGGATATTGACATTCAATACCATCTTTATACCAGGTATTTTAATACACTCTGACAATAAAAAAAATAAAAAAAAAATGAAAAAAATAAAAATATCTACAAAAACATCGAATAATAAATGAATTTCTTCTGAAGGAAATCTCCTATAGAACCGCATATTCTTCAATATGGAAATAAAAATGATCTAGCTAATAGTTCATTCAATCCATCTAATCCGACGAGTTTTTTTATTCATGGATATGGGCAACAGGCAGAGGGATACAGCGCCAAAATAATTAGCAATGGTAAATTCACAACAAATCATGTTTTCATTCACACACTGATAAATGAATTTAATTTATATTATTACTACTACAACTATGATCAGCTTATTTGAAGCGCGACGATTACAACGTAATACTGGTGGATTGGAGGAAACTTGCCGCCCAATATTGGTACAGTGTCGCAGTAGAAAATAGTAAATTAGTTGGTGAACATGTGGCGAAATTTTTAAAATGGATGGAATTGGAAAATGCAATTGATATCTCGAAAATACATGTCATTGGATTTAGTTTGGGTGCAGAGGCCGCTGGATATATGGGCAAAGCATTGAAACCAAAAATGGTATGGAAAAAGTCAACTCCACTAAAATTACAGTATATTATTAATCAATTAAATTATTAAGGTTGGAAGAATAACTGGATTGGATCCGGCATATCCATTATTTGTCGAGGGTAAACATTTAACAGCGAAAGATGCACTATTTGTTGATGTAATTCATACTGATAGTAAACATTTTGGTTTTCCATCGCCAATTGGTCACGCGGATTTTTATCCAAATGGTGGCAAAGGCCCACAGCCTGGTTGTTCATTATCCGATGTCATAACCCTAAATGTCATTAAGGCAATTCGTCATTATCGTTAGTATTTAACAATAAAAATAAATATTCAATATATATATATATATATATATATATTGCCAAGAAAAACAAACAAAATATGTAATAGTACAATTACATATTTTCATTTATTTTTTTGTTTATGTATTTCTTCCGAAAGTTACATGCAGTCATCATCGTGCATGGTGGTATTATGCTGAATCAATATTGAATTCACATGGATTCCCGGCAATGAAATGTGAAGAATGGCAGCCACATTTGCACAATTGCAGTGGGAAACCTGATGCATTTATGGGAATTAACGTTGATCCATCGGCGCGTGGTATTTTTTATCTTCAAACCAATTCAAATTCGCCATATGCGAAAAATATTTTGCAATACCAAAGTGACAGTATTCTTGATATGTTTTAAATAAATATACATGTATTGCAAATTAATTGTTGAATTATTAATTTAATATTGTATTAATATAAATAATTGTATCATTGAATAACTGAATAATTTATTGGCAGTATATTTTATTGCAATAAAATTAAAACCAAAAATTATTCAATCAATTTTTTTTTATTTACATTTTTTAATCATTTTCTCTTTTGAATATTGTAAGTGTCTTTCTTCCGGTCTCGTTGCGATAACTTGCATAACACTTAAATATATATGGAATATTTTCAGTGATAAATATATATATATATATATAATTATAATTATGATAGGAAAATTGCTATTTATATATAAACTGATACAACCACACAATCAAACGCAAGTTATTTACATCTCAAACGAATTCTATTCATTCACTTTCTCTCTCTCTCTCTCTCACTCATCATCATTCAATCCACTCTTATCACATATATGTACATAATTAAAGTATACATATATATATATATATATATATCTATAATTGCAGATGTTGTAGCAGTGTAGGGTACATGTGTATATTTTCTACGGGACATGATGCGGTTCAATAACCCGACGCGCTTGAGGTCTCATCATCGCTTAAAATATTCAGATGGACACGTCGATATCAATTGTTGGTTCTATAGATCTATAAACTCCGGATAGGCACGTACACATGAACTTATGTCCTGTTAGTTGATATATCCATCACAGATATATATATATATATGCAGACATGAAATAAAATGCACGAACAATCGCAATGATTTTTCTTCGTTTGTTTTATACAAATTTTATTTGGTAGAAATTGGCGGTAGTACTTTTACCAAAATTCATAATAATTTCGAACCGTTGCGTAAAGATTTATTCAATATAATTCAAATGAATCAAATAATTAGCAATGCGAAATGAATATTTATCATTTATTTAAAAATGAATGAATATCTATTTTAATTTACAGTTTTTCTTTCAATTGCTACTTTTTTTTCCGTGTCGAAAATATTTTCCTACAATTATATTGTCACCATATTAATTGGTCAATGGTTATAAATATTATTGTTCATCCAAAAGTACACTTTTATAAAAAAAAAAAAAAAAAAAAAAAAAAACCGCAAATTTAAAATATCAAATAAATATATATTATATTTATTTCGCAATAAAATTCCACATAGTGTATACAATATATATGTACATAATAATTATTGTGATTATTATTCTTTATTAATTCGTGACTTTCTCATGAATGAAAGTGGGACCCAACGGGCTATTAAATTTTTAACCAATATGAAAGTCCCCCAATCACTTCATACATTCTCTCTTTACGTCTATTCATTTTATCATTCTCTATATTATTATTATCATTATTCATATTGAACAATTTGGGCTATAAATTGACTAGTGTGTTATAAAATCAACTACGACGCGTATAAAACACTCATTACCACCTGTTAGCCATGGACCATTCCGGTATGAAATAATAATAATACTAATAATAACAATGAAATAAATAATGGAGTGAAAATAAAAGTAGGAATAATAATTGTCATAGTTCACAGTGCGAGTCTCTTTTTTTTTTTTTTTTTTTCTATACCTTTTACCTTCTGATTATCGACCAGAAAAATTCTCATGGGCGCTTATAGTATTTAATTCTACGAGAAATATGGCGCCGGTATTATTCAATTTATATATATCCAGTTGCAAGTTCCATTGATCATAATTTATATTTTTTTATTTTAATATTCTGCTTCATTTTTTTTCTTTATCAATTTATTTTTTTCTTTTATTATGTACCAATTGATGGAAAAAAAGATGTGGAAAGTGAAGGATTAGTGAATAAATAAAATAAAGAAGAAAACGATATACTTTGAACTTAGTATTTTTATATACCTATATGTATGGTAACATGATGTTACATATATACATTTAGTTATGTATTTTTGACTAGAGAAGAAAGACTAATGGTCATGGTCGCAGATGCATCATTATCGCAAATGATGTGATGTTTCGTCACGTGCTCATTATTTCAGTTATACACTCATTATGTAAACCGCAAGTGCCACGGAATACTCATTCACTACGTACACACACACACACACACACACACACACACACACA
>CAJUYH010001128.1:0-10863 GCA_910591685.1 Galerucella tenella
CGTTATCAATGGCATACTGAGTTATCAAATTGTGTCGCAAGGTGAATGTATAAACAGGATGAATGCATGCGACTTTTATTTTATTTTATTTATTTATTATTATTTTTTTTTACAACCGTCAAGTATTCTCGCGGTTATTGAAGCGCGTAACACTCCATAAGTGGATACTGTTTCAACTGCCACATGATCCTGTCCCTCATTCGCTCAGTATCACAGTATCCAGCTGTATTTACGTATATATCAATTTTCCTCCCGACCACATATGAAACTATTAACTTGGTAAATTGGAATCGATCATTTACATAAATATAATGAGATATATAAATATATATGACGATTGTTGAAATTGTTTTGACATACCGGAAGAATGTAGGAGAGGAATTATTTAGTGTGTGGATAGATTATTCATTAAAAATCGTAATGGGGTTTATATTAGCAAATTGCGATGAAAGCTAAGTAAAGATTGACGGACGCAAGTCCGTTATTGCCTTATCATATATTCTCTGACTATGTGGCCATTCGTTCTTTGTACACAAGTCTACTATACTCAAATACGATCAATGCATGAATGGACTTACACACCAAACTAATCCATGCACACACGCGCGCGCACGTAGACGGCATGTTCACGTTTACGAAGCACGTTCTTTTTTTTTTTTTTTATTATTTTTCATTCTTTCACGAATTCATTCGCATTGTCACGTACTTGGAAATCGTTATTTTATTGCGAATAAAGGAGCCGGAAATAACACACTTGACCGAGTGACTTTTTATCATCGAGTAATTGGAAGAAAAAAAAAAAGAAAAAAAAAAGAAAAAAAAAGAAAAAAAGAAAACCAATTGAATTCTTCTTCATTCTTTATTTCTCTCGACTCTCAAGGGCTCGAGTGTACATTTGACAGATGAATATACTTGATGGGGGGTTGGATGAAGAAATGATAATGAAGCACAACACCTATTTCACTTACCAACGCCGTATTTCGTCGTTTTCGTTGTCGTCCACATTATCAGTGGTTAACACTTGTTGTCTACATGTCGATTAGCAATTATTTAAGTTCATGGGCATCACGAGAAATTCGAATACACAAACATTGGGTGTGTTGCAGCAGGCACACAAGTGCTACTCGAGATTTTCGCTCGTACTATAGCAACGTTGCTGTATAGCGACACGCGAGGCAGCACCACCGGCAACCAACCTCTCTTTCTCTTTCTAATTTTTCGTGCATGTGCGCAGAACACGTCACAAGTGTATAGTGAAATAATGGCGGAGCAAGCGCGAAAATTTAAATCAACTTGAATTATTGAAACAATTTGTAATCGCGAATTTATGAAGACTGTATTTTTAAATTGTCGTTAAACAGAGAAATATATATATATATATATATATACTCACTTCAATTATATTCATCAGGGGGATGTTTAGCTTTACTATTTGGGTGAACAGAATTGAACAAATGGAATTACACTTTTTATTTCCGTGATTGCAGTTACTTGAAGTATAATTATGAAAAAAAGGGACGGTTAACACAAATATCAGTTCTAATGGAGAAAGTTGAAGGATGAATACGTGAGCTGAAATGTTTACATTGATAAAAAGAAAATTGGAAAAGAAAAACAAACACCTGTATAACCATATTGGCTTTTAATATTTAATTTTAATAAATACAATATTCATACGACGATTGGCAATACATTATTGATGATAAAAAGATATATCTTTTTATTCTGGGTTTTATCTATTTTCAAATCGACAATCTTGTATGGTTTATTTTATTTACAACCCTTGACTTGCAATATCAATTCATATGGACGCTCGTACAATCAAGCACTTATCAACAAAGCGCATATAATGTTGTTCTTATGAATACATTCAGTCAACAGACAACGTACAAGCTAAAATGAATTTCCCAATTGCAGAATGCATTGTGAGTCAATGGATACTAATTAAAAATTAATTGGTTTGCCACAATAAGCAGCAAGATGAGCTTCTCTCAGTGCTTCTGAGCATGTCTGTATAAAAATGGAAAAATTCACAAATATAAATATAATTTATCAATTAAAAGTCAATCGACAACATCTCAAATTACAATTATTTTTACTTACCGGATGTGCGTGACATACCCTCGCAACATCTTCAGCGCTAGCGCCATATTCCATAGCAAGAACGGCTTCATTAATAAGCTCACCGGCAACCGGACCAATCATATGCACACCCAAAATTTTATCTGTATTTTTACACGCGAGAACTTTTGCAAATCCATCGGTTTCGGCATTGGTTTTTGCTCGCGAATTTGCCATGAACGGGAATTTACCAACTTTGTATTCAATACCCTCTTTTTTCAAGTCTTCTTCCGTTTTTCCAACCCAACCTACTTCCGGATGTGTGTAAACAACACTTGGTACGCAATTGTAATCAATATGTACAGCACCTAAAATATCACCGTAAAATATATAATAATAAATTCAATAAATATTTGATAAAAATTAGGAAGAAAAATGGAGGAAATTTATACCGCCAGCAATGCCTTCAACAGTAATAATTCCTTCGTCCTCGGCTTTATGAGCCAACATTGGGCCATGAATACAATCTCCAATGGCATAAATACTGCGAAAATATGAATAAATATTGAACTATTAAAGATTTACTGGTGAAATTATACGAAACAAAAATCAATGCACTCACTTAGGAATCACAGTTTGGAATCTATTGTTGACTGGCACTCTACCTTTCTCGTCTCTTTCAATTCCCAATTCCTCTAAACCGAGATTCTGCGTGTACGGCCTTCGGCCAACGCAAACAAGTAACACATCGCATACCAAAATTTCTTTTTTATTCGGATCTTTAGCATCTTCAATTGAAACATTAATTTCCGATCCAACTCTCTCAGCACCAGTGACTTTTGTACCAAGTTTGAAGTTTAAACCCTGCTTTGTCATTATTTTTTGCATTGTTTTACTTACTTCACCGTCAATACCGGCGCCACCAATGCTTGTCATAAATTCAACGGCTGTTACTTCTGATCCTAACCTACAAGAAATAAAATATTATCGCCAAACATATATAACATTTTTTTATTTTTGTAATTAATGTATTACAATTTACCTCTGCCATACAGAGCCGAGTTCTAAACCAATGACACCAGCACCAATAACAATCAATCTTTTGGGCACTGGTTTCAAAGACAAAGCACCCGTTGATGATACGATTTGTTTCTCATCGATTTCTAATCCTGCAAATGGTGTTACCTCGCTTCCAGTTGCTATCAAGATATTTTTAGTATTGATTGTTGTTTCAACTGATCCGTCAAGAGTTAGGGCGCTCACTTGATTTTTTCCAGTAATTTTTCCGTGACCCTTTACCCACTCGATATTATTTTTTTTGAATAAACCAGCAATTCCACCTGTTAGTGCTTTCACTACATTATCTTTTTGTTCCAGGAGCTTGTCAAGATCAAGTTTCACATCACCAACTGCAATGAGGAATTTGAATTTAAATAATAAATAAATTCCAATTTTATCATTGACATGAATCATGAATAATTTACCAATATTTCACTTACCAACTACTCCTCTATTATTTAAATCTCCACTATGCGCCATATGATAATAATGTGAATTGTTCAAAAGTGATTTCGATGGAATGCATCCTACATTCAAACACGTTCCACCTAATGTAGCATTTTTTTCAATACATACTGTTTTCATACCGAGTTGTGCTGCTTTAATTGCAGCTACATAACCGCCTGGTCCAGCGCCAATAACTACAATATCGGCATCAATTGTGCCAGCATATCTTCTCTGTTGAATGGCAGAGAATGTTGGATTGATGACACGTTTGATGCAAGTTTTCTATAATATAAATAAAAATTATTCTATTTTTATTGGTAAAATGCGAAACATGACAATACTTGTGAGGTTAAGCGAATAAAAGTAAGATTGGAGTATGCTTCACACAGTGCTTTTAGCTTTATAATTGTTGAATTTAGTCTCACGTATTGAGACAAATTGTTTATTTTCGCGATAATTAATATTATCGCATTGATATTTTATTTATTGAAATCTTTTGTGAAGTATTTTAATTGTCCGTGAAGAAAGACCGAACAAGTTCTTTCAGTTAATATTTATAAAGTTGAATCTGGAATAAATAAGAATGGGAGTATCATTATAACGAAAAATGTTCCTTACTTTGACGGTCGTCATCAAGTTCCACAAATTAGCTTGCATCTTTTCTCACACAGTATTTTCAATGCGTTTGCGGATAAATAAGTAAGGGTTAAAGACGGAGAAGAAAAAAGAGGTAGTGTTATATATTGTCAGAACTGTGACCACGGCTTATCGTTTCATAATCGTGAGTAGCAGCAGCAGTAGCGCACCAGCAACAACAGCGCTCATTCGATTCACGTGAAAACATGAAGAATCACTTTTACTGCATAGTCTAAAGATGGCGCTACACAATCAATTTAAAATAAATTTCAATACGCACATTATTTTTTTCAAAAAAAAAAAAATAACTATTGTGTAATGAATATTGTGGTATAATGTCATAGTCATCGTATTGTATGTTATGAACATTATCTTATGATATTTTTCAACATTGAACTGCGGTAATTATAATAAAATAATAAACAATAAAAAAATGAACATATATTTTTTTCATGCTGAAATTAATATTAATAGTACTATATCTTATCTCGTGTGTTTGACTTTTAACATCATACGTAAATATACATATGATTTCAAGGCTTAATTAAAAATACTGTATGTGAACATGTTTCAAGAACCATAAAATAATTATCCAAGCGTATACTGATCAGACATATAAAATTGAAATTTCCCGCTCGATATATATACGCAAGCGCACAATCACTCCTCTCCTCTCTCTTATTTCTTTTGTGGCGCCATGTTTGTGTCAATTTCGACCCATAGAAAAGACGTTGTGTGTGGGAAATATATGTCCGGGTGGTTTGTACCAAGGAAAGGGAATGGATCGAGGGGTTGAAGCTCGGTTTTTATATATGAATAACCGTGGCGGTCGTGGCGGCCGTAGCGGCGGCACAAGGGAGAAGTGGGAGAGAAAACGGACGCGACGAGTAAAAGGGCGACAGATGTCCTAGTGGATGACGCATGGCCTGCACTCGCCGATGTCTCTGCAAAGATAATGGGTATAGTATTAATAGAGTAGTGGTGTTGTCCGTTACGATTTATGATCGGTTACTTAACCTTCCCAGACATACAAACCCACCAATGGATTAAGATAAAAGTTGTGTTAACTTATCGAAAAAATTCCGACTCACAATAGGACACAATTGAAAAGTCCACAGTCGTGTCAAGGAGCAACACGTTTGGCAAGTGCAAGAAAGCTTGAAAATATATATTGTTTCTTTCTCTTTATTCTTTCTGCCACTTTCGTAAATTCTGTTCGTTGGTATCTAATCTTATTGCAGACAGACATCATAATTCAACACTGGTTCCTCAGCATTCGGGTGTAAGTATAGGTCTTTAGAGGACATTTACATTTCTCACCCATTCATCCCACTCATGCCTTTTATATTCACGTGTTTATATTTCTTACGCATTTATATATTTATGGTTTTGTGTGTGTGTGTGTCTGTCCTGTGCCTGTGTGTATAGTTTTTTTACGTCTCATTTTGTCGTTTAAACAAGTCGTTCCTCGCAGTAGTTCCGACACGTGGTTGAAATTCTTTCACCATCATATGCATATATAATTTTTTTTTAATTTCATATACACACAACACCCGTTTGATATAAAATTCTGAGAAACCCATTCTCCTGTCCATATATATTAGATATACTCTTTTGCATTTTCATTATTTTTTTTTTATCTAACCCTATTCTTGTTTCGTATATTCGCATTTTATAGTGTGGATATATTGAGCTATATACACACACACACATATATATATATATATATATATATATATATATACATATTATATTATTTATTTGAATCTGCAGTCGTTCTACTAGGTAAATCTTGTCTGGAAGATATAAAAGAGGCCGTCACGTTTAAAAATTTTATTGTCTCTTTTTCCCACATTTTTCTTTTATTCTTTCCACCCTGGGAAGCCTGTAATTATTCTAATGGCTTGTTGCATTTAAAGGTCAATGCTCCTGCGAGACAAGAGGAAAGTTTTTCTCCACTATTTCGTCGTATGATCGCCAACGTTTCCATCATCATCATCGTCGTTGTCGTTGTCGTTGCCGTTTTCAGCATCATCTATTGACGGGGCATATGAAAAAGAAATAAAAAGTAAAATTGTGCAGTGGATGACGCGAAAGTAATCGCACGAAACAATTTAAATAAAAGTGTGCGAGTGTAAGACAGGGAAAAATATTAAACATGTGCGAAATATCAAAAAGTCAACGAAGAACTTATCGTGATCAAGATCCGCCGCGAATTTTCGATAGCAACACTAACGATAATAATTCGCCAACTACATCATCATCAACTTCATCATCTATTGTTGTGCAGCGTGAGAAAGAAAAAATAATTGCAAATCCACCAGAATTCTTTCGGAAAAATCACCAACAACAGCAGCAGCAGCAGCAACATAAACAGAGTAGGGATGAGATGTCGATCACTACGTTCGAGGTTGCTCGCAATCGTGTAGACTCCACTGCGGTCAGTATTGGACGAGACACAGTGAGGAGTGCGAGTGGTGGCGTGGTTGCTTGCGTAAAGTCTCAAGAGACCAATAGCGAGGACAACGCTGTCAAAAAAGTGCCTTCCACATTATCTTTATCATCAACACCATCATCATCGTCATCCTCGTGCATCACCAACACATCCAGCAAAATTTCCACCACGGTATGTTTATTATTCATGACACTATAAATATAACACAAATGGGACTGTAAATGATGGCAATAATACAATCGATACGCAAATAAGAGAAAACAATAGTAATTAGAAATTAAATATTTGTATTGTAATTAAACAACTCATCCGAGTGTTTGCTGTGGCACAGCACTTTTTTTTTCCGTGTATGTGTATGTAAATATATACCCATGAGGATACATACACAATTATACGTTTAGAAAAGTATAGTAGTGAAAGAGGTAACGAGACGCAAGCATCTTGCATGGCGGTCAGGGACATCCCCGTTCCACCTGCCTTACTCTGCGATTATATACGGCAACCCATGCTCCCAGTATGTTTTTTCTCTTGCTTCTTTTATATTTACTCGCGCTCACAAAAATGCGCCATAATACAGCCCATGCCAAAAGTTATATCGCTCCAACACATCTTTATCCTTCTATCCTTCTTATTGCTGGCAAAATAAATGAATATACACTCACATATACATATGTATATTTATAATACATTTTAAATTTAAATCTTGGGCCATTTGCTTTTATCACATTTTATCCAAAGTTCCGTTGAGTCTACCCCAAGTATTAAGTATTTTTTCTTCACTATCTTGCTGTCCCTTGAATTTTGCATGTGTGTAGGTTGGGGCGAGAGTGAGTTTGAAGTGACAGTGATAGTTTGTTGCACGGTTGTGTGGAGGGTGGAACGTGAGCGGCGACTGGTTGCAAACAAAGCAGCATGCTAGGTCCACGCGGCCCAAGTAAATACACAGGGAGAGTAACAGAGACAAATGGAGAAAATTATATACATATACATATATATATATATATATATATTTTATGTGAACATCTCGAGTTAATCAATGGGATGACGCAGCTGCTTTGAACCCCTATATAAGTATTTATAATAGTTAAATACTATGAATGGTTTTATGTTTTATCTATCTATATTTTTATTTGGTGCTACCGCAAATTTTTGGGGGGTGTAAAAATTATATTGTGGGCATCAACCGGATACGATGGGCATATGTAATGCATCATCGAGTTCTGAGAATGGAACGCACATTCTGACAGTATCGCTGTTTCGCATACATTCTCTGTAGGATATATACAACTATATTAGACGCCCTCAGGGTTCATATCTCTATTCTGTTGAATGGTGTTTTCTCCTGAGAGGCCTGTCTACATTTTCAGATGCCTGTGGGATATGTCATTTGATCCTGCGGGCGGTACAGGTTCATTTCTCTAAGCTTTTCTCGTTTCAATGTACACGCACACACACACACACACACACATCCACACATACAAACATATCTATGCATGTATATACAGAGGCAGTCTGAACTAGGCTTTGAGACTGCCAGTATCTGATGAGTCACAAATTCTTCACATTTCAATATTACAGAGGAAAATAATTTTTTTTTCTCTTTGTTTTGTCACTTTAATAACTTTGTCTTTGAGAGTGAGTTTATTAATGGGAGTTTAACGAGATTAAATGTTTAAGTATGTTCTGATTCGCTCGTATGTTTATATATGTACGTATCAGATATTGCGGTGTGTCTTCGATGTATGGGTTTTGTTGAAAAGCTACGTGGGGGCAAATCTAGTTTACGCATGAGATTTAGAGTGGCATTGTGTACAGTAACGTGATGTTAAGTCTCACATGCTCATTTCAATGTTTACTGCTTTACTCCAAGCAGTTTTGCTTTAGTTTGTAGGGTATTCTTGGGTGTTGTTTATGCAGAAAAAGATTTACATTCATCCATTTAGTTTTCTTGCGCTGCCATCGGTATAGTACAGTAAAACACCATCTTGTCTGCAGTTGTGCGTGAATTTTATATAACTCATCCAAGGCAATTTTCCATATATATTTTTGTATTCATTAATTATTTCTCGTATTGACACTAGAATTATATTTTGAAGGATTTGGTTTATTTTATTATCTTCCAACGGTATTTGCAACTAAGTCATTACATGTGAGTCTACTCGTGTATATATTTATCGTAATCGCGAAGGAATGTTGTATTGAATGAGATAGAGTATAAGGAAGTGGTTGAAATGAGCGAATGGTAGAATAAAAGAAAAAAAGTATTGTGGGAAAGATGAATGTAACTGTGACTTTGAAATTTTTATTTTTTTTTTTATTCACGCTTTTTAACGTTTTATTTATATCTTTTTTGTATGTAAGAATAGGAAGAATCTGGAAAGTGAGTACTGGTGCGGTGATAAGCCACGTAGTTATGCATTTCTCTGGAAATAAAAAAGAAAAAATAATAAAAAATGCATAGAAAATAATGCGGAATTGAGATTTTATGACGTTTCCAATTCTCGCTTCAATCACATCGTCGTTATTGTAGATATATTGTGACGTACAATTCTCATTTTAATCTCGTTCCGATTCACTCTCATATAAGAATATAAAAGAACGCTTTGTTGACATGTTCTTGGGTGCGCACTATTTGCAAGAAATAACGCCATTATTTGAGATGATAGCAATATTTTAATATACAAAACTTAATCCTGCACATTAGTCTTATTTGTATAATATGATAAAGAGATTAGAGGTTGTAAATAAAGGCAGATAACTAAGTCAGATCAATTTCAATTTTTGAATATAACGAACATTTATGTCATTAATAAAATTATACACATTTTTCTTTAGTATTTTAAATCACGCAATTGTATTACCTATAATTCGAGACATCGCTCATATTTGTTTTGACTTAGTTGCCTTAATAATCGGCCAATTATAAATGAACGTCAGTGATTATTTATATTTCATATTAATACTTTGAAGAAATAGAAAAATTATCAGTGATGACTGTTAGTTGTTATCACTTAATGCCTATAATATACCAACTATGCACATATCATATGGAATTAAATTTTGAACGACAACGTGCACTGCTTCACATATACATACATATGTATATATGAGTGTATTTGAAAATAATCACGTCATTCATATATAAATATTAGATTTCTAATGAGGATAATTGATTGATAAGAATATATATGTCCGCTGGAAGACATATATCTAAAAAAGAGAAATCAATGTGGATATATTTAGAAAAGTTCTTTTTCATTGACCTTATATAAATATATATATCTGGATAGACGTGATACGGAAGTGAAATGGATACATTCAACATTGATTCTTCCGCAAATGTCGTATTTGATTTAGTTGATTCAATTCCTGTCTCCTTGGAATAGTTATGTCTCGAGGTCTATCCCAATTTTTGTCACAACTATTCAACAAAACATATAAAAAATTAGGAAAAAAAAAAAATACATACGCGCGCGTTTGTTTTATCATTGCGAGCAACGAATCAAGAAATTGCAATGCCAACCGTGTGTGTTGACCAGTTTTTTTTTTATTGCTCTCATTCCAAACAAGTTGCATATAAGCTTTTTATTTCCTAATTAGTGAATTCAGTGAATTTATATATACATATATATACATACAATGTCACTATAAAATTTGTAATGTAATGATATACAAGACACTGAACGCTCAGACAATTTCATTGTATGGTTTATATATACATCGATATACATATATTTTTTCTTTTCTGTTTATTATTTTGTGTTGTATATTATTTTGGGTGGATACTTGCGCAACATATATCGAATGAGCACAAATGAAGTGCAATTGACATGAGTAGACAAACGTTTTCATTCAGGCGCAAAAATGAACTCGAGTAAAAAAACATTGCTTTCAAACCTATACTTACACATAAGTGTATATGTTCATGTATATGTACAGTCAAAAAAAAATATATCAGTGACACAAATGAGCATGTATGTATAGATGTTCGTCTTTCGTGCAGTACATGAGATCATATGTATGTATATAAATATATGTGTGTATGAATGTAGACAGGTATTATATGTGAATGACCACCGAGACTCGCGCGAGTCGTCACGACGAATGAATCCGCGCGGAAAAACTTTTTAAATCCCGTAAGAACCCGCTCAGTCGACTCGTCGAGGTGCATGCATGGTGAGAGAAACGAGTATCCAACTCGTTTC
>CAJUYH010001128.1:10963-37814 GCA_910591685.1 Galerucella tenella
GATGTTACTTGTTGGGGATACATTTTTCTTCCCCAAAAGCCGGACATGTACGTGGTCTTACAGCTAGGGAAATTTTTTTAATTTATTCTGCAATATAACACACTCAAACGAAATTCCGGTTCTTCATAGCAAACTTCATTAAATCGTGTTACGATTATTTATGAGTCATTAGTTCAACATGAGAGTTTTCGAATAAATAAGAATATTTCGTTTACAATACTAAAAATTTTTTTTTCTATCTTTTAAAATACGTCATTGTCCTGTCATAAATTGTTTCCACCTCATTTCAACATGTATATTGCATTTTATCAAGTGAAATTTCTCAAGGAAAATAATTGAATGATCGATAATATTCCGACGGCAGTTAAATGTATAAAGTGGAGAATTCATCAATTTCCCAACGTTGATCATTTTCACCGGAGATTGTCGGTACGCGACAAGCTATATTTTATTTTTCTCACCAATATATATATATATATATGTATATATATATATATTGGAGTATTCGATGTGGAACCATCAACTATTGGAAGCCAGACAGATCGATAGTCGCTACTCCATCATTATCAATTAGCCTAGAAGCAGAAAATCCGTGAAATAAGAATTTTCTTGTTGCTATTATTTTGCAAGTATATGAATATTGAATCTGTATAAAATATTAAAATAGAGTTTGACAGTCACGAGGAAGTGAAAACACTTGTTGTAAAATACCACCAGACAATTATTTTATCTTTCTTCTTTTATCTATTTTATTGTTCATGAGAAAAACGAAAGTTATATTATAAAGTGTTGATTATATACAATACATGTATGCATACAATGTGTATCTAAGCTATGCAGAGTTTGCGCCATACCCTATTATATTTATTAAACACACGTGTTAACATAATCACCGGCAAATAAACTATAATGTAAACATAATTAAGTGTAGAGAAAAAAAATAAAGAAGAAGAAAGGAAATAAAAGCGAAAGTAGTAATAAAAAAAATTAAATTATCCAATTATTGCAGATTAAATATCGGAATTAGTTAATTGATTATCTAATTTGTCGGCCATAAACAAATCGAAATTATTGGAGAGCTGTACGAAATATCAATTAAATAAAAATAATACCTCGTAAATCATTTGCTCTATTATTTTATATATAAAACAATTAGTTTGAGAGCATACACTGTCGCACATTGAATTGCAATTATAATATATATATATATATAGTATCCTTATATAGATATAGATAAATGTTTACAAATGTCATTAAAGAAGAAACGAAAGTTTAAATATACATATATATAGTGAGCGCGGTGAAACGGAAACAAAATTACAGTCACTTCTATCATAATGTTCAAGTCCGAAAGTTATTGGCTATTTTTCATTATTGTTTTTATTAAAAACAAAATATTGTGTGTGTGTTTGTGTGTGTGTGTCTGTCTGCCTGTCTGTCTGTTTATTATCCACATGAACCAGAGCATTCAAGCGTGGTCTTCTATGTAGAAATGAAAATATACAAACTGCAATAAATTATAGAAATAGAATAAAAAATTATTAGAAGAGTTTATACGCGTATATTGAGGTATCGCAAATCGTGATACTTTTACGAATATATATACATTATATATTCAATACTGCATATACTGTATATAATTCACCAATAGTAAATCGGTAATGGGAGTAGTGTGTCTGTCACTGTAGAGAAAGCATACAATTGTTGGCACAATTAAGCCCGTGACTACGTTACGGGATTTCCGATTGACTTGTTGCCAACTTCCAATATTGTTTTCTTCTCTATCACCTACCATCATTATCATCACAATCACTATCACCTTTTTGTTTCATGAAATGACGTTAATTGGCATATACAACGCTAATCATTCTTAATGAGATCCACAAATAATATCAACAGTCAATCAAATAATTTGTCCGGCTATTATAATATCTATATACGAAATACGAGAAAAATAATATGAAATAAAAAGATACGAGACATTATGTTATACAAATTTAATACACACACCTGTTATTAGAACTCTCCCCAAAGTGAGGATAAAAGAAAAAAAGAAAAAAAAAAGATAATATGAAACCACCTCTATCGCCAGTTTATGCAGCGCTGTTGTCGATTGAGTCAGATTGCATTGAATTATATGAGTGTTAGTGGCGGTGGCGCGTACTTGGAGTAGAGTGAAAGTCCTCGTGGTGTGAATTCGACGACGTATAGGCCATGTTTTTCCTGGCTATAACATTCAGTCACTGACACGCTCTCATACAGTGTGATATACGAGCGCGTACGCCTCTCTTATAACTTCACTCAATGAAAAACGTCATAATATAAATAATATATTGTTGTATACAATTGTATACCATTTAATATCAAACAGTTTGATTATTTCTCTAATTAAAATTTTATCCATAATTATTGTTTAAATATATTCACTTTAGTATATATATATTCATAAATAAATTTAATACGTGGGTAATTGTTAATTAATTGTAAATAACTGTGCTCGAGTGTATTTGACAAGATGCAACAGAGCTGTACATGGGTGCATATTTATTGATTGGTAATATTTGCATAATATTTCTCGAATTGTCTCTAATGTTGATGAATCATCAAAGTGCATATCATTCATTTAACTAACATGACTTTCAATTTGTCTCTTTTGATTTTTCTCGCTCTGTGCCATTTGCCTCCTCAGCTATCAGTTATCAGTACTGATAATGAAATAGAATTGACGACTTCCTGTATGGCTTTATTCATCATTTTCCCATAAACATATGTAACATAAATATATATACATATCTCAGTGTGTCGAGTGCAGTGTTCAGGATGCAATAAAAAAAAATATATATATATTCACAACGCTCCATAAGAGGCGATTCACAACACATGTATACTTAACATGTTGCATTTCTTCGTTTTACTATTGCCTTGCGGTGACGCGAAACATTTTTGAATGTGTATTTGTGTGACTATATATATATGTATATATATATATATATATATATAATGGTAGTACATATACATATAGGAATAGGTATGAAGTCAGCATCGACATCAGTCTAATATATAGTAAGATCTAATAACAACAAGCAGATTATAAACCGGGTTTTAGTTATATAGGAGAACATCAGGGATGTCGCGAAAAACACGTATGTCTATGTATATAGCAAGTACAAGAGAGAAATAAATAAGAATGTGTATAAGGGGCGGCAACCGTTACACAGGTCACATAGCTGATGAGTAAGCCGCGTTCGTGCCATATATATACAACAATTCTTCGACTGTTGAATATGTGTGTTCTGATATATACTGGTTACTCTTTGGTGTCACTTGTCGTCAAGCACTTGTGGTCGACGGGCATATGTATTTATCCGTTATTCATTAGTCATTAAAACCATTTAGTTGGAAAAAAGGAACATTTATATATATATAATAATAATTAGTATTATTATTATATTACGAAATTATTGCGTGAATGCTGTATTTTAATTGTGAACAAACTATTATTCATGTTAAATCGTAGTTTTTCATTTTATCATGTATTATGTTATATTTCTGTTGTGCGTATAGTTTATTTGTATGTACATATAATATCTATGAATATTTCCGGGGTGTTCTAATACCTGTGTTGCGATTTGAAATTATCTAACGTTTATACAATTGCTTTATAGTGAAAGTGCCACTGATTTTAATTTAAATATATGTATGTGTGTCACCTTCCTTAACACATCCGACCAAAAAACGACAATAGTAGCTAATTCGTATTTTCTATTTTTTTTTCTGTTTAATTTAGTTATATCATATATGTTTATGTTCAAGTGTGAAAGTTTTGACGCCTGTTTGGGTATCGATCAAATACATCGACGTGAATAGCCAGGAAAAAATATGTCTGACAGTGTTTTTGACATTTATATATAATATATATGTATGTATATAATTTTATATTTTTATTTCTTCTTTCTACTGAGAGTTGTGTAAAAAAAACGGTGTGTAGAGTTGGTAGGGGAAAAAAAAAATTAACCCACAGACAGGTGCATCGTACAACATATTGCGCAACCAGCAAAATCTCAAGCACACACTTTACAAAATTGTTGTTCATGTAGGTAAATCCATTAATTGCTGGCGCATGCTCAATATATAACGTCGCATATTCTTGCTGCAAAAACGTAAATATCAAATATACTGATTTGCATATATATATATATATATATATAAATATATATTTACGTTTGATTTTATTATTTTCATTTGATGATATTGATATCTCGCGAGTACATATATATTAAAATCAACAAGTCTCTTACCTCTCTTATCTTTTGACATCTCTACATGCATCTGCATCTATTTAACATCTCATTCTTGTTTATATTACGCATACAATACAAAATGGAATATTATACAGTTATGTTTGCGATGGAGAGTTAAAAAGAATATCTGATCAATGTGACGCTTGTGTTCCACTTCCTTCCGCGAAGATATACATATTTCCACACAGTAGTGTGTCGCTATTAGTTTTACCATATTCAACAATTGTTTATACAATTATTTTTATTCATGTATATTGGTACAGTTGAGTAATTTATATAATCGTATTTTTACTATACTCATTTCTCAATTGATCGAAAATAGAACTGAAATCCAATTATTATATCTTTATTTTACATCTCTATATAGAAGTCTTCACGATTTTTATATATTTCAATGATTTGGCTTTTCTCAATACAATAAGAAATCAATTTTCAACCCAGGAAAATGTGACAATGTCAAAACATTTGATCCAAAACTCTATAAGACGTACTTGCCTGTAAAACTCTAGTTACTCAGATATTAACCGTCCAACTTTTAGCCACAAGCCACTCCAATACTTTTATTTTAACAAAAACTTATATACAAGTATCTAACAACAATTCCTCTCGCTCTCTTTTCCACCTTGTAAAGTGTTGTATATATATATATATGTGTGTGTGTGTGTGTAAGAGAGAGAGAGAGAGAGAGAGGTAAAGTTAACTTTCGATTCTCGCATCTAAACAAGCAATTAAATTGGTGCGCGCGCGCCAACCTCCTTTTTCCTGATGCTTTATACTTCCTATCACTCTTACAAGTCTATAACAAATGAGTAATATGCAGGTAGATAATACTGAAACGTCGAATAGCAAGGATGTACGACCACAGGCGTGAATAAAACGAACTGGCCGGGTGAACTCTTATTGTAATGTTTTTTATACTTCACCAATTCATTATCCGCCACAAATTATTTTTCATTTTCTGTTTTCATTTTGTGTTGTTTTTATTTTTTTCATATATGCGCTCGTATTATTGCGCCAACATTTGTGTTCTTGTTAATAAAGCGAAAGATGCATGAAAACATGATCTTCGTGACTGAATGCGTATGTAAATGTGGTAAAATGAAAAACTGCACGGTGTCGCGAACATAACATGCGCACATGACAAATCAGTATTTGTTTTTATTCAACAAAAAAATAGAAGAGGAAAATCGATAGATATGCATTATGCACACAGTCGACGAATAATTATTGCTGTCGTAATTCTAAAAATTCAACCCGATTTTCGCTTTTATTTACTGTTACACAATATTCTCTCTATGTCACAGATTATTTTTTTTTTATGTTGCTTCTAGGTGGTTGCAAACGGCATTAAAACGAACCCGGACAGCTGCGAGTCTTTGAAAAACGGTGAGTGATCGTTAACTTTTTACATTTCATTAAATTCCACCATAATTTGGAGCATATTCGTATACGAGTTTGTGTCACACTTTATCTATAAATGTCTACCCGTGTCAATAATAATACGGCGTAACAAACAGTTCATCATTGCCTCATTTTATTTAAACTACCATGTTCATGTTCCTCTTTTTATTCTTTGATACACACCGACATTACTACGAGGGGGGAATTGTGCGATTATTTCTTTCAATTACATCCGCATCAAAAGGGAACGTCCATCGCGTCCAAGCGAAAACCCACGATAGTTATTAAAACCATCACTGACTGTTAATAAGAAAAAGAGAATAACTGAGCAGGAGACATTGATGGAATTCATTTAACTTCCGTTTGCAGTTCCAGCTGTCCGCGTTACGACCCTCAACTATATAAGTGAATTAATTAACTCATTAGTAGATTTTTTTATATTATTTTTTTCTTTCCAACCAATTGATACATCCGACATTGACATTTTTTTGTTTAACCTTCAAGTATTACTTTTCCCTTCATCTTTCTCACGGTGCGCAAACCAATGACGACAATATCGAATATCAACTCGTGACCTTTTCATTTGTATCTTTGCTTTCACCTCAATTTTTTTTTTATTTTCATTTTTTCATCTTTCATTAGTGGATAGCTATAATTTGCACGTATCCTGTTGATAGTCGATATCCTGTCTGCAGTAGTATTAAATGATTCATATATTATATTGCAATAAGCTATGCCACGCGCATTGATAACGAGGAAGAAAATGGATCTATTTTCAGAGTCTTCACGTCACATTTTTAATGGACTTGATTTCGTTTAATTAAATTGTACACTGAGAATTTCACTTTCGTCTCGTAAAAACGAATCATCCGAAACACGAAACGGACTTATGCACACATTTTCTCTCTCGGTTATTTTACAGTGTCCATCTTATATTCTCTAATTTTAATGTATTGTTTTTTTTTTTAATTTTCTTCATTTTCGTCTTCTCCCAATTGTGGTTCAAAGGTACTGAAAATAATAATAATTACATCACATTACACTCATATATGTATATTTGCTTGAAAATGTGAAGAAAATAGCGTGGTGCACTATTCGCATACATATACGTGCATCTGAACACATGGTTGACATAATTTGAACTGGATCCTCCTCAGCTAAACAGAAAAATATATGCGATAACGTTGATATATTGCCATAGGGGTTCGATTGCAATTTCCTGTCAATTTGTCCATTAGAATCCAATCACATGTATATGGATGTGGATATTCGATCGATAATCCATCAAGCGACAAATAACTCACCTGCGCATATGAAATTCTTTATAAACAAATATGATGATAAAAATGACGAAAAAATAAAGAATAATTATCATTCATGCGATACAATTGAATCAATAATATATATTTTATGAGCAGAAAGTTCTTTCACTCTTCTCATTCCATTCTTTATTTTCTTCAATATAAATATAGTGTGAGAGTCGTCATGATACTTTAACAGCTTTAACTCTTGGGCCAGTGTTAACGGGGGGAAAGCGTTACATTCGATATAATATATATACATTTTTTTTTTCTATTTTGCATTAACCATGACATTGCCATAGAGTAATAAAAACCAAGACATTAATGAAAGGACTGCGACTTTCTTGCTTGCTGTCACTATATTATATGATATTGCGATATAGTTCTACCTCCTTTCTATAAGTGGGACCTGTCACATGCAGCAACTGTAACGAAATATCAACCACATGACAATTGCCTCACAAATGACACACGAAAAGTGATAAATTTTATCTCCATTAGCTCCATCAGCCCATCACCCATCTTTCATCTTCTATTTCTCTTGCATCATCAAATGTTTTTTAATCCCCTATCAATAAATCTTACACCACAATACCCCTAATATGGCTGTGATGGACATAATAAAAATTTCCCCGATGCCCATTTAACACAATTGATTGATGTATGAATATTTTAATCGCCCACAATTGCAGTTTACCTTGAAACGTATCCACGCGTGCCAATTCCATTCTCTATATCCTATTAGAATGCGAAACCCTACGTTTTTCTTTTTTAAATATGTAGACGTGTTTGACTGCCTGATTCAAGTGACCTGCTATGCTATATATGTCAGTCACTATTGTGCAGTCATAGCTCCATTGAAGTTTGTGCGGAAATGTCCGAAGAAAGTACGGTCAGGGCTCGTATCGCCTTTCTTGAATATAAATTTGGAAAATATTATGAAGGCACAACTGGCAATCATTGTGATAATGTTAAATTGAAAGGTTCCCCGTTTAATATATTTTATTACGATTGATTCATATACGTATATGTACAATTGTGGATGTGGCATTGAAATTTTTATTTTTGATTTTGATTTTACTAGGAAACGAAATGGCTCCAATGATGGGAGTACCGCCACCACCACCACCAGCTCCTCACATGGGCCCCGATGGACTCATTTTACCCCGTAAGCCTTACAACCCGTGCCTCTTTGACAGTAATCACAAAGATCTACGTAGAGAATTGATATTCAATCAAAAAATGTGAGTATTGATAGTATATTACGTACTAATTCTTTATCCATTCCATACAATTTATTGATCTAATAGATGTTCAATATATTGCTATTTAAGTGGTAAAAGTGTTCTTAACCAAAAGAGCGAGCTTCAGCGGGCTCTTGATAGACGACGAGAAGCAGCAATGAGACAACAAGCTGAAAAGAATCGGGAGGAAAGCTGGAAAGATGATCCAAGGACAGCATTACAAAGAGCTCTTGAGCAGAGAGCGCGACAAATTGAGCAAATGGTTAATAATTATCCAATTATACATACTTCATATGATATTCTTTTCTGTTATATTTTTTTCTTTTTTTAGGAACATCCACCAATAGTCGTACCACCGAACCCATTAGCCACCGCAAGAGCAAAATTACGCACACGCATGGATTCCCAGTGAAGAGAAAGAATATATAAAAATAGAAATAAAAAAAAAAGCCAATTGCCTATGTGATCAAGTGGTTACACTCTCTTTTTTATTCGACAGAAAAAATATAGAAAGGAGAGTGAGAAGAAAACGAGAGATAAAAAGTATCATCGTGTCAATCGTAAATAATTTATAAAGTGTAGCCAATTATTTGGAATTGTTTTTTTTTTCTATACGCAAAACATTTGGTGGCTGTGTATATATTGTTTGTGATGAGAAGACATAGAAAAAATAATTGGTCGTGAAACAAATAAGATTGGCGTCTATATAAATATTTATAAAAATCACCACGCATTAAAATTCTCACAACAATATTACCATCTTGTTTTTGCGGTTGCTCATTCAAATACTCACATAAATAATAGAGTTAAAGAATATCATGCGAATAAAATTTACGAGATGACGCTTAACTATTATTTTACTTCATCACATTCATTTTTCAAATGGAAAACGAATATCGTTTTTTTTTATTTTTTTTTATTGCGTTTTTTGGAGCGAGCCTACTCCATGTGGGACCACATGTACAGTTTTTACATCACTGTACAAGATATAAAAGGTGAAATTTGTTTTCTTTTTTTCACTTGATGCAGTACGTATGAAAATTCATGAATGTTATTAATCATCAATTATTTCATATCCTGTATAAAATTTATAAATTTCATAATTAAAAATAAATTCTTATTTGTACCATATAGTTTATAAGAGCTACTATTATTAGCAGTAACTTTCAAAGTTAACAACTTAAATATCTTTAATATTGTAATTAGATAAATCGAAAATGTAGAATTTTTTTTTTCATCAAAAAATATTGCTTTAATCATTTATGAAATCGGAATAAAAAGAAAGGATATTAGTTTAATGAATTTGCATTTCTTCATTATATCTCAATGCCCGTTTCATATGTGCATATAGATAGATGCATATAGGAAATGATTTTGGCACAAATAAAATCGCAATTCATTTTATATTTCTGTTCATTTTGTAACACTGTATTTATTCGATCATCCATTAATGATTGTGATCAATACAAGAAAAAGAAATGATGCGCAAAACAAAATTGTATATGAAGAACTTAGTGGCACAAAAAAAATATCAAACGACATCTCCAATACATTCTTTCAATCGCACATAAAAAATGGTAGTATGTGCATGAATGTACAATAATTTTTAGTAGCTCATTAATTGAGTTCAGTTTTTTTTTTGTCAATGGCGTCAAGGTGACATGCACATTGTCAAGTTATAAATTGAATATACGATGAAAAATATTAATAGTCATCGCCGCGCGAAATGACTTCCTTGCACGTAGGACGTAACACTAATGTATGTTCAAATTGGGCGGTGTAACAACCTTTCACATCAACCAACGGTGGATAAGCCTCAACAGCGCCTTTATCACAAAGATCTTTCAAAGCCATTTGATACTTGGTGCAGCCAACCCGATCTAACCAACGCTTACAAAATGCCAATGTACCTAAAATAATAGAATGAAATGTCATTCACGTATATTATATCTCGACAGACAAGGGATGTAGATTATAAAAACAAATACTTACTGAAATTTTTGTTGATGGTATTCAAGAGCGATTTGCTGCTTTGCAATCTCAATGGCACATAACCCGCGTCAAAACTCTTCATGTAATGCGAACAATCAGAGTCATCATGAACAATTCCACGGCCGGTTGATCCGAATGTTTCAATGGCATAAAATTCATTTTCCTCCATTCGTGTTGCTTCACCACCGCGGACAATTGGCACCGTTTTTCCAGCATGAATACGATATGGAGCAATAGAATGACCATTAAGATTCCTAATAGATTTCACTTGATAAGTTGTTCCATCGATTTCCACTTCGTATGATTCCATTACTTCTTGAATGGCTGCACCAACATCACACAGTTGAACATCAATACCGGCAGCTTTAATACCAGTATTTGTTGCGTCACGCACAGCTTCAATTAATTTATCATATTTTGGATTGAATGAAAGTGTAAATGCACAATCAATAATACGTCCATTGATATGGGTGCCAAAATCAATTTTAGTAACGTCATCATATTCGAGTACTGTTGGATCACCTGCGTTTGGTGTATAGTGAGCGGCGCAATGATTTCTTGAACAGCCAGTTGGAAATGCTAAACCTGCCTTTAATCCATCCTCGCCAATCATTTTTCTTGAGGTATTTTCGAGCTCATTACAAATTTCAATCATTGTCATTCCAGGTTTTACCTGATAGCAAAATACATGTATCATGTATATGCAACATGTAACTAAACGATCGTTAAACTCATTTTGATAATAATTACAATTCATTATTTGCCATATTCTTCTGCTTACATACCCAGTTCATAATGTGTTTTCTTGTTTGCCTGTGCGCCTCAGCTGCATGTCTGGCTTCATTGTAGATGTCATTTTGCATTCTATCAAGTGCTCTGGCTTCGTCACTTGTAAACCGGTCTTTTGCTGTTCTGTCATCAACTCCAGCTGCTGATGGATGCTCCATTATTTGACCTTCTGGAAAATTTCCATCTGCAAATAGTTCTGCCACTGGAATACTGGGCGGATCAGTTTGATGCTTGGCGCCTTTTCCACGCGGTTTACGTTTTTTCTTTTTTTTCTTTACATCTTCTGTATCGACACCATTCTCCGTAACGGCAGTAACTAGAGAATTATATCGTTTAAATATATACATACATACATACATATATATATATATATATATATATATATATTTTTTACATGCATCAGTTATTTAATATCACCTTCAACTCCTTCATTCTCATCCTCTTTTTTTTCATCTACAGCATCCGTTAAGGTCTCAGCTACACCTATAAACAAATACCATCCATTTATGTAGCACAACAATACAGATAAAAAAAATTATTTTTTTTTTTCTGTTAAAAGCTCATTTATCCACCCTCTCCCTTCATGTATGAATTCCCATAGATTTTATTAACCTTAAATCCATTAATATTCATTGGACAATATAAAGTAATTGAAGTATGTAAGATAAATAAGATAGGAATAAAAACATTTATCGTGTTGCCCCCGCGTACACAATAAGAGGAATATAATTTCTCATACAGGTAGAATTTATTAACACGCATTTGTCTAAAGTGTATAAACGGCAAAGAACCGGGAAACACCCGAGAAAAATACACACCAATATAATACGTACCGGTCTTTTTCTTCTTTTTCTTCTTCTTCTTTTTTTTGGGTGCATCGTTTCGACAACTTTCATCCTCATCATCGACAATATCGTCGTGCTCTTCGTCAATCAATTTTTCATCGGACTTGCCGACCTCATCAAGTACCGCGGCCATTTTTCTCACACAAAACACACCAAACAAGAGTGTAGTGTAGTGTTTGGCAAAGGCAGACTGGATATATGAGATCGATAATGTAGAACTCTCCATTGCAATTTTGTGGATAAACGCATGTGACAATGCGTCACTTCCGGGGACACTGTTTTTTTTTTTTTTTTCATTCGGATTGAGTGAATGGAAGAATAAACATAATTTCATTAACAAAAAAAAAGAAAAAAAATTGATATAATTAAAAGGATGAGAACATACAGTGATAATACACTACAGTAACCAATTTTTATTGATATTCACATATATTTGAAAATAAAAAATAATTATGATGATTAATAAGAATGCTCATGAAGTAATTATAATTGCTTGCGAAGTCTTGCGAGATATAATAATAATATAGTATATAATTTTATTCTTTGTATTATTTACAATCGTACGGCTTTTTATTTTTAAATTAAATTGTTGTATCATCTATCCAACGGATGATAGAACAAGTGACGCAACATCATGATCTTGTGATCGTACAGACAACTGCATGGTCACTTGACTGCCAGCCAATGCTAATCTGGCACGTACAAAAATTTCTTTTCCACCTCGGAAAAATCCATGTAGAAGTAATACATGTGATGTCGCACAAGATTGAACTCGATCGCTACGATCGGCGGCTTCGAGACCCAAGAATTTAATTAGACTCTGGACAGCAGCTTCCATTGTCGTCACATTAGCACCAAGAACAAATGTTTCTTCCATACAATTGAATCCACGTGATTCTGCGCTTTCCCACCCTGCATTCATATCAATACCCCTCGAGCCAGATCCACGCATTTGATCAGCCAAAGTTATTTCAATATCCTCCAGCTATTCAATCAAGTTGAAAGAAAAAAAAAAAAAAAAAAAAAAATCGGTAAAATAAAACAAGAAAAACGCATGAATTAATAAATATTAAATGGTTAAAATTATTTCAACAGCAATATGACTTACGATATAGTCATCTTGGTAACCCTGCTCAGCTTCAGGGAGTCCGGTCACAGGATCGCAATCGCGGATAACAAATCGCAAAGTAGTTGGTATAGTTGCTGGAGACAAATGCACATCATCGGGATACAACAAAACTGTATAAGTTGTTCCTGGTTCATTGTATGGCAATTTTGCACATGGTACTTCACGAACAACGGTAAAACCTTCTGGTGCATCAATGTTAACACTAACATCTTCCAGCAATTGATCTGGCAATGTATTAACACAATCAAATTGAAAAATAAGATAATCAGCGAATGAATGTTTCACGCATTTAACATTGTATTCTGTCTCTGATTCGGTGAGTTCAATTACTGCAGAGGATTTGAATGGCAATGATTCTCGAATAATTGAAGCTAATTGTGGTACGGCTGACAATTTTTCAGCGTAACTTTCCTCACGTGTCAATCTTGTTTGAGTTGGTTTAATCAATTGTACTTCGGCAGGTGTTGGTTCCTCAGCGGTTTGGGCTGCTGGTACTTGGGATATATCAAACGGTTCTTCCATAGTTGTTTTCGTATAATTGCGTAAAGCTCGCTCGAGACTTGGGACGGACAGTAGTGGTGGATGAATCAATGGCAAGACAGATGAATCACTGGTACATTGTAATATTGTGCAATAATATGTTGCTCTATCGCGAACTTCATCGTCCGAGTCCAATTGACAACGTGACAGTAAAACCAAAACGTTTGGCAATAAAGTGGGACAAGCTGCAGCAAAACGTGCCAATGCAGTTACTGCAGCAGCTCTCACGCTTGCACTCTCTAAGATGACGCGATTGTAAATAAAACGAATATAACGTGATGGATACTTTGAAGTTGGTCCCTCTTGCCCTAGAAGATGCAGAATGCGAACAGCAAGTGATGTATGCTCGCAATCCTCAATGAACTCGCAAAGATGCGCCAGACCAGCTTCTTTAGCATCAGCATTACCCTCCATCACGGCAATTATTGTATCAGCAATTGCTGCTTTGTATTCCAATCCACCCTCGTCCCGCAACATTGCCGAAAGAAAATTCATCAGCACTGAATGCTTTCTCGGAAATTTTTGACACAGAGCTCTTATCGCTTGAACAACCACAACTTTAAATTCATCCGAGATTTCAGATACAAAAGTGGCAATTTGTTTCATTAGACGATCCACTGAGCTTTCGGCACCGGTTTTCAATAGTGTTGTGATTGCCAGTGTAGCAATAGATCGATTAGGATCTGTAATTAAATTTTCTAAATCCAAATTGCATGCAGTCACTGCAGCAGGATGAGACATGGCAACTTTGTTCAATGTACGAACGGCTGCAAATCTCAATGACGGCTTTGATGAGCCGCAGAAAAGTTGTAATACACTGATAGCTGGTGCAATCTCACGGATACCACTGTGGCCAAGATTAACCAGAGCATGAGCAGCTTCATAAACTACCATTTCGGATTTATGTCGTAAACACGCTTGAATAAAGTCCAAAAGTTCACCACTCTCTGTTGCATCATCTAATAATTTACATGCCATTCGGATGAGCATACATCCGGCATATGGACTCTTTGGGCTCGATTTCATGAGTTTGGCGACCAATTTTATTACAGCATGTTTATCCGACTTTCGTGCTTGATATAGAGCACCAAGTGCATGATATCGCACCATTACATTGTCGGAATTTAATGCTTCTTGTGCTTCATTGGCCCATCTTCGCGCTACATCACCCGAAACATTGCTCAAATGTAATGATGAAACTAAAGCAGCGCTACTTACTGCTGGTGATTTGTCAACAATTGCCTGTTTCATGTATCTTTCAATTGCCGCTAACATTGCACTGTCGGTAATTGTACATAAAGCTCGTATGGCAGCTGCTCTATACAAATCCTCCTTTCCAGTCATGTCCTTCGTTAAACTTGACGTTACAATGATAACATCCTCCGCAACACAGCTCAATTCTTTGATACCCAAATACACTAACCGTCTCAGTATAACATCACGCGATTGAAACAATTTTGTCATGGCAAAAAATGCTTCGGTTGCCTCTGTTGTTCCAAGTTGTTCACCCTGATTTAATAAGTATAAAATTTTTGTAAGAATATGGGCACATTTTCGTGGATTCACCGGTGTGTCATTGAATGTTCGTGCCTCTTGAAGTACTGTTGTTTTTTCCAAATTTTGAAATGGATTTCCACCACCTTGAATAATAAAAATAAATACATAAACCATTAATGGGAAAACAATAGATTCGATTCAAGACAATTGTCACTTGTGGCGCTTGTAAATATTTTGTTAATTATATTTTTTATAATTAAAAAGTAAACTCGGTAGGTGGAATATGCTTGTGCAAGTGAGATGACAACTACACGACATTATAATCGATGTATATGTCAATTGCTTTGACTAACTATTATTTATAACGTACCGTCTTCCTCCTCTTTTTTATCGCGTTTGAACGTATTCATATTTGCCAACTATTTTCAGACGTTTGATGAAAAACAAAAATCCAACCACCTCACAGTTCTTCTTTTAACTTTGCGTCAGACTGTTCACAGCGAACTTGTGTAACACGTCATCTACAATTCTACACACCATTCCATTCCCCAGATATAACGAATCCGGCGGCCATTACGTTTATACAATTTAAACATTCGCACACAAGGTGGCAGTCATGTGATACATATTTGCCCGCGCATTTACGGCGGGAAATAATTAATTTTGAATAATCACCATATACATATGCGTGTTTATATATACAATATATAAATTTTTTCTTCCATTATGAATTTTTTTAATGTTATTAAATTTCATAAGGGTATATATTATGTTTATAATTTAAATAGCATGTACGAATAAAAGAGCATACAATTTCAAATGCATATATAACATGATTACTGACGATGGAGAAAAATATAGGTTATGTTATGGGACATGGCCTGACCGGTTTACGCCAATAACAATACGTAGCGGTCTTTACACATATGAGTAGTTTACAAACATTGTGTAATTTATTGCATGACTTAATGTTCATGTTACACACGTGAGATTATAATACATATTTTGAATAGTTTATCAATATCATTCGAATTAATGTGGTGTTCATATTTTCTCTATTATCGTGTTGACAGGTTCAATTGTTTCGTGAATCGTGTAAGTAAAATTTTGTAAATGTATTCTTTCTAATAAATTTAAATAGATGCTTCACATATCCAGCATACTTTTCCTTCATCCTTGACAAAGTATGTACAAGTAAATTTTATCGTATTCAACTTCAATCTTCATATATGCGTACAAATTAAATTGCACGATATATTCTCGATCAATGTAATTGAAAGCTGGCTAATGAGAACTTTCTTAAAATTCAGATAAATATTTAAAATGCCAATAACTGCAACGTTATCATGGCCCGATTACATAATCATTGCATTAATGATGGCTATCAGTGTAAGTATTGGAATTTACTATAGATTTACTGGCGGCCGACAGAAAACATTTGAGGTAATTGACTTATTAATTAAAGATCAAATGATATAAAATCATCAGTTAATACTGAACAACTTCAAGTTATCATTTTTATTTCATATAATAATGCATATACTCACCAATATCATATGGTGAATTGTAATTACACCCATAGCATTAAAAACACTTGCTATTTTTCACAAGTATTAATAATCAAAAGACTATATAATTTTGAATTCAGGAGTACTTCTCAGCCAATCGATCAATGAGAGTAATTCCAGTTAGTATTGCACTTATGGTATCATTTATGTCAGCAATAACACTTCTAGGCGTATCATCTGAAAATTATATGCACGGGACACAATTTGTTGTAATTAACTTGTCATATATATTGGGCACGCCATTAGTATGCTATGGCTATTTACCAGTATTTTATAAGCTTCAAGCAACGAGTGTTTATGAGGTACGTTAGATATTGCAATCGACAAAAGTTGTATCAATTATGAGTATAATAATAAAGGCAATTGTTATAAATGGTTTTTCATTAGTATTTAGAAAAACGCTTTGGCGTGGAGACAAGAATTCTGGCAAGTTTCGTATTATGGATACAAATATTGCTGTATTCCGGAGTTGTTCTCTATGCACCTGCATTAGCATTGGAAGCCACAACTGGACTATCAAAAATGACGAGCATATTGAGTATTGGCCTAGCTTGCGCCTTTTATTCGAGTATTGGCGGAATTAAAGCTGTATTAATAACCGATATTTTCCAAGCTGCATTAATGTTTGCTTCCTTGATCATAGTGATTGCAACTGCTGCTTATTCAGTTGGTGGACTAGATCAAATATGGAAAATAGCAAAGGACGGTGGGCGTTTAGAATTCAATAATATCTCGTTTGATCCAACTGAGCGACACACATGGTGGAGTCTTAATATTGGCGGTCTGTGTACTTTCCTATCACTTTATGGTGTTAATCAAGTACAAATTCAGCGATTACTTACCGTCAAGAGCTTAAAATCCGCCCAAATGGCAATGTGGATTAGTTGGCCAATTCTTTCAATATTGTCATTAATGACAAGTTTCGCAGGATTGGCAATCTACAGTAAATATTATAATTGCGATCCAATAAAATCAGGGAGAATAGAGAAACAAGATATGCTGATGCCATTCTACGTTACTGAGACGATGTCTTCAATACCTGGATTGTCTGGTTTATTTATTGCGGGTATATTCAGTGCTGGTTTAAGTACTATATCAGCAGCACTCAATTCTCTTTCGGCTGTGACATTGGAGGATTATATAAAACCGTTTTATTTCAAGTTTACAAATAAACAAATTGCTGAATCGAAAACATTAATTTTGGGTAAAATAATCGCATTTATATTGGGCATTATCTGCATTGTTCTTGCTATACTTGCACAATATTTGGAAAGTGTACTTCAAACAAGTTTAACGATATTTGGTGTTGTTGGTGGACCACTTCTCGGATTATTTACATTGGGAATGCTCTGTGAATCAGCAACACAACGTGGCGCCATAAGTGGTGTCATTTTGTCACTGACATTTGCATTATGGATTGGATTTGGTGGACCAAAACCACCACAACAATATTTACAAACATCCACTGATGGCTGCAAAATTAATGATTTTCTAAGTGAAATTAAATTGAATGACTATAATCAAACATACACCTCCACACCTAATGATTCAAATACTTTTTACCTCTATCGAATTTCATATATGTGGTATGCGCCACTTGGATTTATTTTCGCAATGGTTATTGGATGGGTTGTTAGTAATACATTTCAATATATTGGATGGGATAAGCAACCTCAGACTCATCCAGATCTGTTCTTCCCTTTTATAGCTAAGCGTATCGTGAAACGTACAGAGCATGATAATAAATCTATGTCTATGTCTCACAACTACACGTTCAATAGTGATGATCAATTTAATGTGGAATGTCGATCAAATTAATGAATCATTTTGGTTGTAATCACATGTAATTTTCCAGATATTGAAAATGAAAATGGTATAGTGTTCAAGAGCAGTCAGAACTTTTTTTTTGTGGACCTAATAGTTTTTTTTGTCTTTTTTCTTTTTTCTTTATCCATTGATAAACGTAATAATATAAGAGCTGTAAGAGTAGATGACTAGAGGAAAAATGAATATTCGTATTCAATGTAAAAAAAAAAATTTTTTTTAATGTGCTGATGATAATGAACGACAGTATCAAGCAACGATTTATTCAATCATCTATTGAAATGTTGTCAGTTACTGGTGGTGTTTCTAACAACGAATATGAGAGGTCTGTAGAAATTTCATATGTCTGTTTTTTCGGTATTTATTTGGTGATACTTATTATTGCTATGTATAATTATACACGTAAAATACAGTACCTCACTGCAGATATTGATGCACCACCATTGATTTGTCATATAATCATTGTGAATTTACAACGGTTTTTGTACTTATACATACCATTATTTTCACTTCATAACGCGTTTATTTTGATCGCAATTGTTTTATAAAAATATATGTCACTGTAGCATAATAAATAAAAATTTTGCTGTTAGAATGATTGAATATTTCAACAGTAATGATAAACCCGCAGAATTACACATATACATTCATCAAAATGATTAAAGAAAAAAAGTTAGCTTCGACCGTATCTTACGGTATTTTAAATATATATGACTGATGTTATTTTGTGCAATAAATTATCTTGCGTGTGATAAAATATCATGAAATATCAGTTATGTTGATACAATAAAATATATTCTATTTCGATGTTGTATATGTTTTATAATAGATTATTTTGCACTAAAAATTCCAATCCTAGATAAAAATAGTGGCAAAAAATGGAAGAAGCGACACAATTAAAAAAAATCAACGAATCATCACGATCGCCGTTCATTGATAAATTTGCGTAACAGTTCTTGTTATGTACAACAGTGTGAATTAATATGAATCAAAAAGTTGGCCCTAAGAAAACATCACGTTCAATTACTTGGAATTAGGCAATTAATATTGTGCGACAAGTGGCGTCTTTGGGTCTCATATGAACTGGTGACGACTGGATCAAGCTAGTTTTAATTCAAATTGTTATGGTTTATTATTACTCAGCCAATTCCAATCTTTTCCTTCATTTCTTTTCGTATTTTATTGCCGACAATATAACGCATGCAATAATCGTGGTTTTCCTTGGGCTTCACAGTACGCTTCATCAACAAATAAATATTCCATTGTTGATTTGGGAGATTACTCAACATGTTATTCAGTAGAATATAGTTATAAAATATAAATATTATTTCAAGATTACTGTCAACTTGCGAATAAAGTTTATTTTACTTTACGATAAATAGAATTTAAAACACCTAAATATTTAATTTTATTTTTTTAATAATATCAAAAATATTTGAGTACTCTAGAATTAATTGTAATGTCGAAAATTTGAAGAAAAACATGGAAATTGATAATTGTTCGATGATAAATCACGAGTAATAAATGGACTATTCATAAAATGTCATTGATTTATACTGGATATATTATATATCATCGTAAACAATTTCTTGATTTATCGTAATTAATCACAAACAATGTAATTTGGTTTAGTATCATCATCTCTAATAATTACAAATTTTAATAGATTTTTTATGAATATATTATAAATTAATTGAAATAAAATAGTAGTTCAAACACTGGAGATGGTAAAATTGCTGTATTAAATGGATATTGTGACATCGATAACATCAATCATGGAGATTGTGTAACACAATTATTACTTTATATTCATTAGTACTCATTATAATACAGGTGAAAAATTTCAATATTTTCCAATAACTCATCTATTGAATAATATAAATAGAATAATTACTATTGGCAAAATTTATTTCGAAACCCAATACTTATAGCAAATTATCATATTAATGATAAAATTAACCAATTAATTTTTCTACTATATTATTGATGTGCTATTCCAACAGTTGAGTGTGATACAAAGATGGCACATAAATATCATTCTCATACAATGCCTCAACATATGACCCTTGAAATTTGATGTCAAATTCGTCATACTCGATTACAAATATAAAATGTGTATGTAATTTCGTGAATTGTCTTTTTATAAATAAACATATATAGCAATATAGCGCAATAGGGGGGAGATTAATTGATTGATAACTTCGATGTACTAAAGGATCTCACATGATAATGATTGTTCCATTCATCATTATATAATTTTTTTAATTAATGATGAAATAATTTTAGTAAAATTCCATTTTGCCATTTGGACATTCTGCATTGTATTATTATTGTTCATGAAGAGACAATACCGCGACACATGATTGATGTCATAGCAGCGAATGGCACAATACAGATGAAAGTAGGGACCCCCAGCTATGTATAAAAGCGCAATATGACAATTAAAGTCATCAGTCTTATCACTTCACTCCACTATAATTCACATGTTCTTCATTCGTACACATCCATTGCCTCTAAGATTTTCAATTGTATAAGGTTGACAGTCTCCGAAAAGTACTTCTAATAGATAAACATCCAATGTTTTTTATATCAGTATTGTGAACATAATTTTTTAGTATTACAAATCAATATAAATTTACGGTGTATTTGTGTTTTTTATTTTTTGTATTTCTCTATAGAAATATTTATGCGTTATATCAGGAAAATTAGTACGATCATTCAATTGCAATTTCGAACATTCTTATTGAGTGAAACGTCTCTGCAATAGTATACTAATTTGTGTAACAAGTTGAAACTGAACAGAAAAATATTAATTACTCGTGGTCAGAATTTCCTGTGACATTCACCGAAATATCAAGGTGAGTATTTCAATTGTCATGATCACCACTGTGATAATAAGTGGAAGGGTTATTATTATTCCGATGAATAAAATTATTCACATATTAAACATAATAACGATTTCAGTTGCGGTAAATAAATGTTTATTCATTGCCACTATATAAGTATAGATATTAATTATAAAAAATATCACCAGCACTTTCCTACTGTAGAAATAGATAGAGTACAGATGTTGTTTTCAATATATTCCCGTGAGGATATACACCCGTGGGGCATCCGTAATCGATGGAATTTGAAAATAAATTTTTCCAACAGCAATATTCAATTTGACAATAGTTAAAACTTAATCTTACGTCAAATACGCATATATACATTTACATTCATCAGCATATTTATATTACGTGCATTAAAACTGATGATTAGATACATTTAACCGCTTTAAACCAGAAACGATTGATATTCCACTAATGGCATTCCATTCAACGAAAATTGATGAGAAAATTAAAACTGATTATGATCAATTGTTATTGTTACTTTTCAATAAAACGATATTTCAGCATTCACATAACAGATATTATACAACTATAGAAATTTATTAACGGAATATTATTTTTTATTTTGATTAATCACAGAAAATAATTCATCAGGATGCGGTTACGTTTGATCATACTCTTCATTGCATTATCGGCATCATCAGCTGAACAACGGCGAGTAACGTCTCGACACCAACAAGAATGCAACGCAGAAAATCCATCGTTGATTCATTTGTTTTCATGGGTGGACTATATTGTCTTAGCGATCATGCTTCTAGTTTCGTGTCTTATTGGCACGTTTTATCTATGTTTTGCTAAAAAACAAGAAACAAGTCAAGATTTTTTGCTTGGTGGCTCTAGTATGGGAACATTCCCCATGGCTATGTCCTTAGCGGCAAGCTTCATAACTGCCATCGAACTTCTTGGGAATCCCGCCGAAATGTACAGTCAGGTAATTGAAATAATTAATTGATGTAAATAAATCAATTAAATCTCTTTATGAACATATTAAATTTTTATGTTTCTTATATATAACAGGGTACTCAATTTTGGATGACATGTTTGGCATTCATTCTGGTTGTTCCCATAGCATCAAATCTTTACTTACCCGTTTACATGAAGCTCAGACTCACGTCCAGTTACGAGTACTTGAATTTACGATTTAGTTCTCACTGTAGATTATTAGCCAGTATACTTTATATGCTCCAAATGATCATGTACAGTTCTGTGGCAGTTTATGCACCAGCATTAGCTCTAAGTCATGGTAAATAGTTCGAATCAATCGTCAAATTTTACAATTCATATATATATATATATATATATATATATATATATATATATATAAAGTATTATACTATTTATTTATGTTTTTAGTTACTGGTTTGGATACATATCTGGCAGTAGTACTAGTCTATATTGTCTGTATTTTTTATGCTTCTCAGGTGAGTGTAAAGATGAACAAGAATATTTTTTATACTTTTTAGTGTGGTAATCAGTAATTAACTGATATTAATTTTTTAATATTTGCTTTTTAGGGTGGCATGAAAGCTGTCATAATGACAGATACATTTCAAGGTGTGGTTTTATTAATTTCATTATTTGTAGTCCTTGGTTTTGGCATGACTATGGAAGGTGGAATAGCTTCAGTGTGGAACAAAAGCATACAAACTGATAGAATCGAGCTGTTTAACATCAATCCAAATCCTACAGTGCGACATAGCATATGGGGTGTTGTAATTGGTGGAACTTTTTATTGGGCAACAATGTTTTGTGGCAATCAGGCGTCCGTCCAAAAATATCTGAGTGTTGAATCGATAAGTCAAGTGAGGAAGTAAGTGGGATATTCAAAATGTTTCTACTCTTCTCCTATTTATCACGCATATTATTTTTTGTTTTTTTTCTTCAACATGTGTATTTTGTTGCAGAGCTTTATGGGTATCGTCGTTAGGTTTAATTCTCATTTATACCATCAATTTTCTTACGGGGATGATTCTCTACAGTGCATATAGCAATTGTGACCCACTGCAAGCTGGATATATTACCGGCCAAGATCAATTGTTGCCGTTGTACGTGATGAACTCGATGGGCACTAAATTCGGTGTTCCAGGATTATTTGTCGCTGGGATTTTTGCAGCATCTCTTGGGTATGAAAAAAAAAAAAAAATTAAATTAATTTGTAAATATCGATTAAGAACATTATTCACAGCAAAATTTGTCATTGCAGTACCGTGGCGAGCGCTTTAAATTCTCTGGCTGCCATCACGTGCGAAGATATTCTTCAAGGTTTATTCAGGATAAATGTACCGGACAACAAAGGCGCTATATATGCTAGGTGGATCAGTATTTTTTTTGGAATCCTTAGTTTTGCATTTGTTTTCGTAGTTGAACGACTCGGTGGAGTTCTTCAGGTAATTTACACTGATCCACCACAATTATTATTATTATTATTAACGGAAAAAAACATACACACACAAACACACACATATATGTATATATAAATCATTTGAAGGCATTTATAGATGTAATATTTTATAATTTTATTCAATAGGTGGCTTTATCATTTAACGGTATGGTCGGTGGTGTGACATTAGGATTATTTTCGCTGGGAATGTTCATACCATGGGCAACGGCAAAAGGTGCATTGACTGGAGCAATTACCGCTTTAACTTTAGTATGTTGGATTGGCGTTGGTGCACAAGTTGCAATGCTGAAAGGAGAAATTAATTTAGAGAGTAAGGTAGTGTCAATTGACAATTGTCCCTGTATAAATCAAACGATGTACGAGTCGCAAAGTGATTATAGCGATCTATCGGAAAACACCGAAGCTTGGTCCTTATACCGTGTAAGTTTAAACTTAGCAAAAGATTTTTTTTCCAAGACAATAAAATAATTATATTTAAAATTCTTTTGATGAACAGGTGAGCTATTTGTGGTATAGTATGATTGGTTGTGTTGTAACAATTGGTGTTGGAACTGCAGTGAGTTTTATAACTGGTGCTCAGGATCCTGCAGAATTGGACAGTGATTTATTGAGTCCACCTGTAAAATATCTTCTTGGTGAACCCACAAAATCACTAAAACGTAATGTTTACGGTAACACTAACTACGCTCTCGAATTAGTGGATGAAAAAAACACAAGCTGTGAAGTAAAGAGCGCACAGTGTTGACATTACAATACTTATAATTTTCTACTTGTTACTACTTTTATTTGTGCGAAAGCTCTCTACCTCGAATTCAAAGCGAACAAATTATAGACTATCTCAGTTATATCTTATCGAGTGCAAGATACATTAATTGCCTGGGAATACAATTAGTCCATGCAATTTTAAGGAAATAATTTATAGCCCGGTCAATTTGACCGTGTACTTATTATATGTATTATATAATATGATATATATTATTACACGAAAATATGTAGAATGAAACAAAAAGTATTAAATGACTAATGGAAATCGAATGTATTATTATGTGTCCATTCATTTTACTTACCAGCAGATACAAACAAAAAACAGTTATACTCGTTCCAGCTCCCAGCCAATGAGTTGGCTTCGGCTATCTCCGACAGTATACTTGACGTAGAGAGAAGCCGAACATACCCAAAGTCCCCTGTTTCGCTGTAACAACATTATATATATTTTTGAAATGATAACCTAAATATTACTTTCTCTAAATACATCGTTGTATACTCATCATCAAATTTATATATATTATACTCTCGGCCATTTATATTTCATCTTGATGCGGTTGTGATTATTAAAAATTGTGTTAGAAATTGTATATCAATTAACCAAAGTATTGAATTATGATTGAATACAAAAGTATATTTACATCGCATCCTCAACTTGTTCTGATTTCAACAAAGCCGGTTATTTGGCAAGGTTTTTTGAAGATCAACAATAATACACAAGTGAAAATTGAACTAAAAGTACCAAACTATCCACAAATGAAAGACGCATCTGTAAAATTTGGTACTAAAATACATCTTATGTATGGCAGTGACTTTGCAACAAAAATAACCACTTTATTAAACAATGCAACATCAGTCCAATCATTTTTGAATCACTTACAAAAAACCATAGTAAATATATTTTTAATAATAACAAAGATATGTGGAATATATTTATTTAAAATATAATTAGTCATTATTTATTGTCTTCAGGAGAATATTCTAAAGGAAAAATCGAATAATGACATTTCAAACATCAATTGGTTTAATAGTAAAATTTTAGAGGAATTAAAAGATACTTTGACTATTCCTGTATGTTATCAATTAATTTTTCCCATTATTTTGTCTCAGTTCACAATTAATTCGTTATTTGATGACTGTTTTGTTCTAGGGTATCATTGTTTTTATTGACAGAGAATTAAACGTCATTAAATTGACAGACAAAAATATATCCATAAAACTTAAACGAGATCCAACTGGAAACAATTCATGGATAGTGTTTTCATCTGATTTACCACAATTGAAAGATTGGCAATTATTAGAAAAATGTGTGACAACGCTAACGGAAGCAGCAAATACATTGAAACAGAGAGTAAATATATTGAAGGCTACTTGGGAGGATCTCAGAATTATTGATGAGTAGGTAAATTCACTTAATTTCGTAGAAATACCAATATTTGAGTAATTTCACAAATATGTCTTTAGAAATTGCTGGGTAATAGATCCAGTGAATCCAAAACCATATCATCTATATAGAAGGATACATTTGAATGCTGCTTTATCAATCTTGGTAACTCTAAATCCTATGAATCGTGACGCGCTTCAAGAATTAAAACTTTTAGGCAGCGACAGTGAGGTTTCAAAATATCAAGATATACTAAACGAAAATTTGAATGTAAGCAATTAATAAAAATAATTTACATTGTTAACATTGAATATTTCGATCAGATTATATCTCATATTTGTCTTGCTTTTTTTGTAGAAATGGTCGTACAACAGAACAATAATGGAAAATTTGTTAGAGCTGCTGGAAGTATCAGAATTACCACGACCACCAAATATAAAAGAATGCGAAACACAAGCTAACAATGGTATTGTTACTGATGAAGAATGTTGCATTTGTTTTTCTTTGGATTTGGATGACGGTGAAATGCCATCAGAAGTTTGTAATAATGAAAAATGTCAACGGATTTTCCATACATCGTGTCTATATCAGGTGAAGTTGATGTTAACTTTTGTAATTATATGCAAAGACCCTCATCGAAGTATTTATTATAAAATAATTTTTTTAGTGGTTGGCAGCCGTAGTAGGGAATCAAATTGCATTCGACCGAATACACGGTAATTGTCCTAATTGCAACGAGACTATATCATGTCGTATTGTAAGTAATTAATAAAGTATAATATATAGACATAGACGAAGACGTTTATTTAAATATATGATCATTTATACAATGATATTTTTTTGACCATGTCTCAAGTGATTCGTTGACATTTTTATTTTCCCAATATGACGTAAACAGTAGCGTGTTCTGTACTGTAATCGTTGGCTCTCGATCCAAATGAGCTGAAACGAAAAAAAAAAAAAAAAAAAAAAAAAAAAA
>CAJUYH010001128.1:37914-52392 GCA_910591685.1 Galerucella tenella
GTTGTTTGTGCTGGTAACGGAGAAACAGCAAAAAAACACATAAAAAAAAAAAAAAAAAAAAAAAAAAAAAAACAATCTTTCGCACGATGAAAATGCGGCCCACAATTCCAAGTACGTAATAATTGGGCACCAGGTCCGTCCTTGGACCACGATTCCCCCGAGGCCACTCGAACGCTAGACGGAATATTTAAACGCAATGAATACGTCGACCAAACAATGCACGGCTGTTTCTCATCACGCGAAGGCGGCTGGGTTGCAGATTGTTGAGACGCCGCTAATAGGAGGATGGTAACTGAAGTCAAATTGAAGTTCATGAATTTATTTTTACTCGCAATTTTAATTCGTTTGATCGAGTAATGACAATACAACCGAAATTGATGAAAATAATGAGAAAAAAAGAAATGCATGAAAATAATTAAATTAACAAAACAAAAAAAAGCCGACATTCGAAATCGCCCCACACTCGTCCCTCTCAATTTACCATCCCAAACGATAATATAGTTTTCCCGCTTTTTCGCCTTCGTCTTCCCTATCAGCCCTGACCGATGCCAATTCATCCCACTCGTAGATCAATGAGAGTGTCAATGACTCGCTCCAATTATTAATCGTCCATATCGCTCGTCCATCCCAGAAACATTCATCCTGTTTCCATAGTCCATTCATTTAACTTGGCGTTCATTTCACCTTTCTATTCGCTCGCCATTGCCGCACACCCCACATTCCTCTATACTTGCACTCATACATTCATACATGCTTTACACCGCTTATCCGCTGTCCATTCGCATGGAGGCCGCATCCGTCGCCGCTTGTCTGTCGCCTCCGCTGTTCTATCAATCGCCGCCTTGCTTGAATGCTCACTCAGAGAAACAAATCATAAAGTCCATTCTTAATAACTCTTGTTGCTGCACTCTCGCTCTTGGTGATATCTTCTCTCTATGACGCGTGCGACAGTGGAGGATGCCGTGACGGTTTTGACTCGTCACAACATACAAATATTAAAGTTTTTACTGCTAAATATTTTTCCACGCATGATTTAAATATGTTTTCTTTCATTCTATTATAAATTATATCAATCCCGTTAATATGTTTCGCTTCATCTAAAAAATATTTATAATTTATTGTATATATATATATCAGAAATGGTATACTAATAATATTTCTATGTGCCTTAGTGTGTTATATAAGGTGTACAAATGACATTTCAGTAATCTGTAAGTAAATTTAATTGTCTCAACAATGGTACTTTATTTTCAGATCGAAATCCAATATTATAATGAATCCGCGATTCATCCATGGCATCATCGACAATTGAATTTGTAATTGGATATAATGTTTGTAATAGTATTGCGGACATTGTGAAAATCACCATAAAGACCACGAACTTCAATTTTTATATCCAATTCATTATATTTCAATTTATTTGTATTTACACCAGTAGAATGTACTCTGACAAAGAGCTTTAAAGTATTATCAGTTCATGCGATTGGAGTAAATGGCTCTCACAAATATACACGGACTACATGTGTTTCAGCAACAATTATCCTCATATGCTGGTGATTGCGGTCTATCATATGGTGCATTAAGTTCATTCATTACAACTCGGTCGTATGAGTCATACGGCCTCTATCGATAAATTCTTACACGGCTGAATTGATGTCAACATTTCATCTCGAGAAAATAATACTTATCTGTTAAAATTACGGATATGATATTTTTCGTTATGCACAGCATTATTTTTCATCTTCTTAATACTTCATTGACGTTGATAAAAAAAATTTACAACAAATTTAATGATAAGTGACCTTGATGAATCATAGACAGTATAGTGGGAAATAATTATATGAAAACTTCATATGCTGGCAACAAAGAAAATGGGTTTATTATCTCGTCACTCAATTGTTAGAAAATGCAATTTAACAATTATTGTTCATTTTAAACACGAACTCTCCGCAACTGTGATTGAAAGGTAATTTCCTGAAACGTTTCATAACATACACTTCATACCTTTCTATTATTTTTTTATAATTGATCACAAAAAAAATAGCTAAATATGCGAACAATTATTAAACATTGTCACATAATAATTTTTACATTGATTTTTAAATAAACGCGTTGATATATTGTGAAAAAGGTTGATAGTGCGTCACAATATTACTCCAAAGTACACATGAGCAATCTCAAATAATTGTATTTCAAGATACAACTGTTATTTTAATATATTTCGACAATGGATGACGAAGAAATTATCTTACGTGTTAATAAATGGCGCAGTTTTACTTTCGTAGAACCACCAATGTTCTTAGCATTCATTGCTTATGGAATGACAGGTAATTAGTTAAATAATAAAAAATATCAATCTACTCTGAGGGCTACGTCATTCATTCATCACATAAGATATCAAATTTGGACTGAATTTATTATGATTAACAATAGATACTATTCTATTACAGGTATCATTTTTTCCGACTTAATCCTATTCCAAACATGCAGAACAATAATCAAGACCAATAATGAATGCGATATTATTCATACGAATAGTAGCAGCCAGGAAGCCTTTGATTTGGATAAATTAATACAACCACAAGCGAGTTATATTTTAATGTACCAGTCTCTACTCGAGGGAATACTAGCCGCATCATTGTCATTATTCCTAGGCCCTTGGAGTGATAAATATGGCAGAAAACCTCTTTTAATAATTGGTTACGTCGGTAATGAATTAAATGATCTAATACAAATAGTACAATATTTTTTTTCATGTCACTCTTTATTTTCAAATTAGTGTCATATAAATATATAATGGATATTTTTTTCCTAGGGTCAACTTGTAAAATGATTTCATTGTCAATTTTGACACTATGGAATATGAACCCATGGCTATATTTATTCACTTCATTACCGACAGGATTGCTTGGTGGCAATTGCGGTATTATGCTGGGAACTTTTTGCTACATCACAGATATTACAAATACTAATAATAGAGCTTGGCGTTTAGCATGCTTACAAGCTTGCTATTTGTCAGGATTAATTATCGGTATATTCGTTGGACCATTGATTTATGATAAATTTGGTTACACATCGCTGTTTGCTACTGCTGCTTTACTGAATGGTGTATCCCTGTTTCATATATTTATTTATGTGCCGGAGACTATACAAAATGAAATTCCAGTAAGTTTAATTGCAATTATAACTGATGTATAATAGATTTAGATAATTTATTATCTGGACAATCAATAGATTATGTAAATATTTTTTTTTTCTTCTCAGAAAACATGGAAGTATTTGTTTGACTTGAAATTAGTTAAAGATTTAATTACAACATCTGTGAAGCCGCGTTCAGGTTTAAATCGTATTACACTATGGAGTTGTATTTTAATTCTTTCGTTGCATGTTGTTTTGATGGAGGGCCAGTCGAGAATCGGATTTTTATTTGCAAATGCAAAACTCGGATGGGATGCAGTTCAGTATTCCATTTACAGTGGTGTAGCCATAATAATTACAGTTGCTGGTACAGTACTGGGAATGAAAGTATTGCGAAGTTGTCTGTGTAAATTTTTTAAATATAAATATTGCTCATGCATTTTTCGGTGGATTTAATGGAATATATAGTCACAATTTTTTTTTTCTTTTTTTTTTAGGCCTCTCCGACGTAACTGGGGCAATGATAGGAACATTATCCGGTTTCGCGGCAGCAATGAGTTTATCTTTTACAACAAAACCATGGCACATGTATTTGGGAATGAGTTTGGGAATATTCAATGGAATTGTTTTGCCGACAATTCGATCGATTTTGTCAAAATCAGCACCCGCAGCAGATACAGGTAAAAAACAACAATTAATTTAAATCTCGTCAGAAATATCTTGTCATTTCATTTTTGTTTATTTTTAGGCAAAGTCTTTTCTTTGACAACATTTGTCGAAACTCTGTTACCATTAGCCGGGGGTTCACTATATTCGCTCATATATTCTGTGTATATGCCACCGGTTTATCCATCACCTTTTTATCTTTTAACAGGTGTAATATATTTTGTAATTCTTATATTTGTAATATTGATTGATAGAGAAATGATAAAATATCAACCAGATATGCAATCATGCAATAATTGAGACTGATAATGTGATAATCGTTTATACATAAACAGAGAAAAATATCTAACGGTGTGGAGAACAGGAGATTGAAAAATGATTGCCAAGATATTATTATGAATGCAAGTTTTACATAATTTATGATAAAAAAATATTGTGTATAGCTATATTTTTATAGATTTATATAGCCATAGATTTATATGATTCTGTAGGAAGTTATACATTTATATTGTTTTATTAAAAGTATTTTACAAGTCTTCCATATGGATTCAGATATCGTCGTAATAGTCTACATGCGCACCCGATTCATATTTCTGCTCCTTCAAGATTCCAACAAGACGATTAACCGTTTGATCAGTCGTTAACTGTTTTCTTTCTCGTCGCATTTCACTAAAGGACATTCTCAATTCAGTATCTGCAGATGTTTCCGCCACAGTTTGTAACATTTCAGTTTCCACTGGACCCGGTGAGTAATTAAGTACATTTACTTGTGGATATTCTTCAGCAAATACCTCAATTAAAACGTTAAAATTCAATTAAATAAAACATTCATAATAAAAAACAATTATTTGATTATGTAACATAATAAATGCATGGTAATTACTTTGAAATACATTTCTCTTGCGGCTTTTCCGGAACAGTAATAACCCATTGACTTCATTGGTTTTACTCCACATAGTGATGTAATATTTATCACCAATTTTTTTATTTTATTATCATCATGAAAAATTTTCATAAATACGGAATTCAGGATAGCTGGTGAAAATACATTGAGATCATAATACCTTCGCCAAATATCAAAGTTAGACATCTCGGTTGTCATACTAGAAATATCTCCAATTGACCCAACATTATGAACAATAACAACACAATCATATTTGGATGGATCAGCTGATTTTTCAAGAATATCTGCAGAGAGAACAATAATAAAATAATAACCATCAAAGTGAATGATAACTGATATGTAATGTTATATTCATAATAGAGTATTTAATTAATTGTACCTGTCAATCGATCTGCCGATGTTACAGATAAATCAACACTCACACATTCAACAGACACATGAGTTGGAATTTTTCCAGCTGTTTCTCGTAATCCGTCTCCATTCCTTGCCAATAATAAAACTCGCGAGTCCTTTTCCAATAACTTGGCGAATATTATCGCAATTGTTTGTCCAATTCCTTGGCTTGCACCCGTAACTACCAAATAAACTTTTCCAGTCAGTGCATCCACTGCCATATTTTCAACAGTTGCGTTTTCGTTTTGTTCTCGACGTGCTATGCCTTTTTTTTTTTTTTTTTTTTTTCGTTACACTACGAGATTATGAGGCTGCGCATAGAATACAGAGTGATGTTGGCGCAACTATGAATGACTTGAATAGTGGAAGAGAGAATTAAACAGGTGTAATGGCACACCTTTACAAGTGCTCGGCACTGCGACACTGCAATGTACAATAAAGTCACTCAATTGCATGTAATGAAATACTTCGTCCTTACTTATAAATACTTGTTTACAAGCACAGTTATTCATTATGATGCAGTCATAATTTACGATACTACATTATCAATTATTTAAGTCTTATATATAGTGGACGATTGCGTGAGCGTGTTCGACTGAGAATGGAATTAAACAAAAAAAAAACCGCTCTTATATATATATATTGAGAGAAGCAATGCCAAGCCGCCAATCCTGTTATCCCGACTTTTTTTTCGCTTCAAAAACAAGTCCACACCTATAATGTGTTTTGCTCTCAGCAAATGAAAAGGAAAATATATCAGCGATTAATATAGCACAATAACATTAGAATGATAAATCATCATTACTAATTTCATGTAACCATTTATTATTCAACAAACAAAATAATTAATACTTTTATCATGTGTCAAAAAAGAAAAAGATGAGTAAACTATCGGCCATTATTTTTTATTTATATCATTTATAAATCAATCTATATTTTTGTTTAATCCGACGATTTCCTAGGCCGTGGACAACTCATCTATACCGTAATTCCACTTTCTTTTGCTCTGTCTTGGTATTTAACTCGGTATTCATTGTTGGGATCATACACTTTGGCCAACTTCTCCCACAAGTCTGGTTTCTGCACAAATCAAAATAAAATACAGATATCAGTATACTTATATGTATTATATTATTGTATTAGCACTATTAATATGTCTAGAGGTAAAAAAAAAGTTGATGGCAGGATATAAAGTAATCCTATGAGTAATCCTGACTGGATATCCCAAACTAGGGCACGCGTGAAAGTTGAACGAGTCACAGAGGCCTTTTGGGAGGAGTAATACGTTTCGCGGGTTGTGTGTCAACGTAATAAATATATAAATTGGAATGCGTTTACGTGGATCGCATAACCCGTTTGGTGAGATATATAATGCACTACTATAAACACGGATGAACGATGAAAGTTAATTGTATAAAATTTAAAGAAAGTGAATGTCTTACATTGTTGACGATATAACGGATGACCTTCTCACTACCAGCCTTCTGTTTTTCACTGCATTCTGCGCATCCTGTTTTCAAAGCATCAGGTAAATTTTCTGTAAACAAAAACCAAACACAATGATATATTTATTCGCTACATTGAATAGTACCCATCAATAATTATTGTCTAAATTGTCATTATTGTTTCACCTTTCAGTTCTTTTCCGTCTGGTGTACATGTACGTTTGCTCAACAAACAATCAACATAATTATTTAATAGGCGATTGCTTTGCAAAATTTGGTCCAAGTCAACGTTGTCATACTTGGTGCTGTATTTATTAGCCATGGAAACTGCCACTATGGCCATGAACAACACTGCTGCGGCCTGGATGTCAAAAAAAAAGAACGAGGAATAAAGTTATATGATCCAAAAAAATAAATAAATGTTAAGAAGAATAGTGCAATATTCTAAATGCGTTGTAATTGTGATACGGGAACGATATCAATGATATTTTCATTAATATTCGAGAAATATGGAACAAATAGTAAATTTGCGTGTTTACCTTCATATTCATACGTGTGTAGTGCTACGATGAAGTTGTGAAACTGATGTTGAGAGGCTGCGCGACCACGACATTTATACCGATAGCGATGGTCTGGAGGTTCCTAATTCTCCGAACTCTCTCACTCTTTCCAATACGTTTGACCGGAGCAATATAATACTATTTTGCACTATAGTTCAGCATACTGATGAGACAACTCATAAACATATATACAGAATTCGTTCGTTTCGTGCGTCAATGCCACACGTGTAGTATAGTCACGGTATCTGGGGAAAACATGTTTTTTAAACTTATTTTTTGTGGTAATTTTTTCCCTCTTACGCATTGAATATCGGTGTGGAATAATATCAATCATTAGTGATAGACTTTGTGAGAATAATAACTGCTTGACCAGCACAAAATGTCTATTATTGTCGGACCATTAATCAAACATATTATACAGATATAATTATGTATAAAAACTTCACTTCCCTCTTGGCTTGTATTTTTTTTTTTTTGTTAGTCTTTGTGTTTTGCATGATGGACATAGAATAATTGTCAGTTGCGTTCTAAATGAAGGAGGCCCATTGAGAAAGTATTAACTATCTGTAAGATATAGTAAACGAAATTTTGGCCCCGATTCCCATAGGCTTTCATTGTAAAATCATTGTGGCAACATATTTGTCTATTTCTGTATAATTTCAATTACAAGAAAATAATTTTTTTGTTCGACCAACTACGCAGATATAATCATCATGTATAATTTTCTTCTTCTCTTTTATAATACACAGAGACTTCGATGCCTGAGAATGATTCATCTATACAATCCTTGGCACGAAAGAACTTTTGAACTTTGTGTGTCACTCACAAAACAACTAAATCAAGCTGCAAAACTGTATATTTTTCCTTATAGCAGAATCGTGACAAACATAAGAAATTTGGAATTTGTATGTTTTACATGGCTAAGATAATTGCAAAAATATTATTTGTTTATGAATGTACTTTAACATGTAAATAATATGAATTCTATCAAGGTTCCCAGTTGCATTCGCACAAAAAGGTGGATCCAGGGACGAGAAATAATTATTATAATCAGAGCCTTGTCAGTCTTTGAAATCGAGACATATAAATTTTAATTTACTTTGTATTACATTTTTTTATATTTTTATAGTAAGATTAACAAGCACGGAAACAATCGGACCATAAAAAAAAATGGTAGGCTAGCTGGAGCAACTGGTTTGGTTTTGACAAAGAAAAAGTAACATGCCCATGGATCTTGTGACCTTCATATATACACATTTCAGTAGACAAAATTCTCAATATGATATTGGCCTCGATCGCGCGATAACCATGAAAATTACAGGATAATTCTAATATAAAACTTGCTCGCCCTCACGTTTTATCCTTAAAATCTATTTATACTTGAAATAGAGGAAATAAGCAATACGAACAAATTTTCATTCTGTTTAAAAATTTATTCATATTCGTGTAAATACATTTTTTGCTTTATTGATTTGTAATATTGTTGATGAAATTGGATGATTGTGCCAAAGTCAGCGGTTTCGCAATCTGCAACCAAAAAAAAAAAAAAAATGATAACAATGTTAACCGAAAACTTGAATAGCAATAAATAAAATTGTATTATTTCCGTATAATATTAAATAGTTAATGCAAGTGTTCATTATAGCATTCAGAAATCGTAGCAGAAGCATATATATATATATATATATATATATGTAGACTCATGAATCAATAGACAAGTAAAGGCAATTTTCCTAAGGCATGTTGACTTACTTTAGTATGCAAGTTGGACGTTGTGATATTTCGCTCCGCAACACTAATTGATCTGTATGCAAATAATATTATTATGTTAGCACAGATAGACTATTTAATATATTCAAAAGTATATTAGATAGAACAGGACAACTTTCAGAAGTAGCAAATATATTATCACGGCACTCAAAGATCTTGGTGGTTGCGATATCATCATAAAATAAACTTATTACATAACTACATGAGAATAGAGAGAAATTCGTAACAAAAGCTTACCTCATTCAACAGGTTAATGGTTGGTGGACGTTTACTTCCGGTGTGTGGATTCTGCCTGCATAAAAGTAAAATATCCTTTATTAGTATACTTAGTCTATGCAATAATTTACAGTTATAAGCGATGAAAACATTCTTCAGAGTAGCAAATATATTATCATGGCACTCAGAGATCTTGGTGGTTGCTCATCTCATCATACAATTTTTACTAATTTCAACATTGTTACTTTAATAATTATTCAAGTATTTCACCTCACCTTTATCGCTTAGTCACTGTATTGATCATCGATATTCTTGGCACGGAGTCTGCAATAGAAAAGTAATTTTTTTTTTCTTTTCATTTTTACATAAACATATTTGCACTCAACTAAATGAAAAAATAAATAATAATAATAAAATTTTCAGAGTAGCAAATATATTATCACGGCACTCAAAGATCTTGGTGGTTGCTCATCTCATCATGCAAATTTTTTTATTTCGAAACTTCTAATCATTGAATATTATTAAAATAAGTTTTATTATATTTTTTTACCTTCAAGTAAGAGCCGCGGGATTTGTCATTAATTTCTCCGATGACTAAATCTGAAATGATGAAATAATATCTAATTCTAAGTCGGTTCTCAATTAATTAAATTTCTAACTTATATCAATGGTTTTTAGTCAGTTAGCAAATACTATATAAATAATCATGGCATTCATGAATTAAAGTGGTTGTATATTTCATCATAATTGATAACAGATTATAAATATATGTAATTTCAAATGTAAACATTTCTGACTCCTAGCAACATAATGATTCATTTCACCTTTGATCCGTGACCACTAGAAGAATCGGCAATAAAATAAAACGTTTATGGTATATATACTCGTGACATTAATCATCAGACAATAGAATTGTCAATAAAATTTTTTTCAAATAACAAATACTAATAATAATCATGGCAATCATAGATCTTGGTGGATGCTGAATTCATCATACTATACTAATAATTTTATAAACTAGAAAGGCAATATTATTTTTTCTTACTTCAATCTCTGGTCATTGCCATATTATTCAAGATGGTGAATGCATCCTGCAATCAAACATTTGTACGATTAATATATAATTGAATGCATCGTGAGTGGAGAATACAAACTCACCTGATTAATCAGTTCAATTAACACACGAATGCGGCTAAAACTTAATAAATTACACGTAAACTATATTAAAATAAAAAAAGAAGCTATCTTACACCAGGACCGAGATGATTCAAATAGGATAAATATTTATAAATACTAGAAAAAATTTATGACAGAATATGATTTCAATTCATTTCAGTCCTGATGCAAGTATTAGCATTTTGTTGTAAGTTTTAAATATTTTATTAACGAAATCCATGGATTAATCTGCTTTTTTTGGCGCCCGAGTCTTCTTAGCTGGAAGTGGCTTTTGTGAGCGCAAAACTGCACTTGCACGACGGAGTGCTGCCTATAAAATCCAGTAATAATTAATATCATTTTTTGCAATTTACTTTTTTTAGAAGACAAATGTCTCGTACCTTAGTTAAATCGCGACGGTATTTGGTTGCTGACAGTAAAGTTTTCAATTTGTAGAGTGAACGGCGTGCACCAGCCTTCATTGTGCGCTTGATGGAAGCTTTGGCTGGTTTGTTCACGGCTTTGGCCTTCTTGTAAACAACCGTGAAACCTTTTTTATCGGGCGTATCGACAATACTAACAGTTTTACGATGAACCAATCCAGAGTACCGATAACTACTCAAATTTGTGAGGTTATTGGGCTCCTGAAATTAATGCAACATAATTGTCGATAATGAGTGAATAATTTTATTGTAAAATGATGTTTAAACAGAGAGGATATATATATATATATATATATATATATTGAATTATGCAGTGTTTACCGTGGAAAAAGGTTTGCTAACGTTTCTCTTCTTGAGAAGGAAAGCATTATTGTTACGAATGATCATCCAATTCAAGTGGGACGACATGGTGATAATCTGAAACAATAATTTATTATAATTAACAAAATTTTCTGAAAAGTCACACAACACGATGCATCTTCAGAATACTATTTTGTCGTTGAGACGCTCATATTTCAAAAATACTATTGAATATTCACAATATCGACGTGTGCATTAGAAACACTTGATTGATACGTGTGAGCGTAGAGGTTAACACTCACACATATTCTTCAAATTATCCAACTAAAATACCGTCGGGTATTTTTTTATTTTTTATTTTATTATTAAATTAATTGCACACGTTTAATGAAATTTTATTGCAATATACAATACTACATTATAATAAATTTTTGTACATGTGGATAATTTACCTCGTGCGTGTGAAAGGCACCGAGAGAAAAGAAACGCGAAGTGGGACAGCGGAAGTGAACTAATCAAATTCAAGCGATGAAAACAACTATACTAACTTCAAGTAAAATTGTTCCATCCAATTAAAGTATCACAATACATTATTATTTTTTTCCATATCCGCATTATCATAGATGCAATTATCAATACTTTATTTATCAATAAATATTATTAATTTGATGCACCATTGCTTCCGTATGCGCACACACCATTGCACACCCCGATAATCACGTGATATCCTCTATATTTACGCGGAAAATTCATAAGTATATGCGGAAAATACAAAGTTTTCCATGTCGTATGATATGTGTGTGTGTGTGTGTGTGCCGACACGTATCTCATCACATACCGCGACATATAGAATGGCCAGTGAGACGCATAAACAATTAGCAACAATAATCAAAGAAACACACAATCGCTTGCGTAATGATTGTCGTATATATGGACCAACAGAAGCTTGGAATCGACATGTTGCACGTACCGATGATTTACAGGTTAGAGATGATTATTAAAAGCAATTATGTATTCGAAATGGTTTACATATATGTTTTAATTGTAGAATTATGCAGTATCGATGAAAGAATTGGCAACGGCCCATTGGGACAAATGTCGATTAGATCCACGTAAAAATACATATTGTCGAATCTTATGGATCAAAAATCAATGTTATAATTATTTCATGGACGGCGGAAGAAAAAAATTCACCGAGCGTGAAATTGATATCGCTACGAAAAATAATATTCAATTAGGGTTAAATAGTTCGCTTGTGAATTGCAATATTGGTGATAAAATTAGTTTGTTGGATGTAGGAAGCTGCTATAATCCTTTTGGCGACAATGAAAATTTTGATGTAACTGCTGTTGATTTAGCGCCATACAGTGATCAGGTATTGCAATGTGATTTTTTAAATGTCGCTGTTGAATCCAAAACAATTATTACAGATGATAGACAAAAAGTTTTACAATTGGGACAGGAATCATTTGATGTTTGTGTATTTTCATTACTTTTGGAATATTTTCCATGCCCGGAGCAACGATTTTCATGCTGTGAAAAAGCATATAGATTGTTGAAAAGTGGAGGAATTTTGATTATTATTACTCCTGATTCAAAACATGTAGGCGCTAATGCAAAAGTAATGAAATCGTGGCGATTTGTACTATCAAAACTAGGATTTATGAGAATCAATTATGAAAAATTACGACACATTCATTGTATATGCTTTCGAAAATGTATAAACAAAGACGTGGCTGTGAGATGGACAAAATTACAAAATTTTCCACCACATGAAATTTTATTTATGTCCGAGACAAAAATATATATACCAAAAGATATACAAATTGATAATGAAATTGTAGAAAAATTCGACGAAATTTTGTATGAAATGGACGAACTTGTAGAGGGATTTCACGAATTAACTCCGATAACTGATATATAAAAACATGATTAAATAATTCATACTTTAACAATAGCTTTGCCTATATTCTCACCACGAAGTACACCAGCAAAGGCATTGAACATATTATCAAAACCTAGTGTAATAGTTTCGCGATACACAAGTTTGCGTTCGCGAATCCAATTAAGATTTTGTTCAATGCTCTCATTTGTGCGATTATTCCAACGAGCCACAAAGAATCCTTCCATTTTTAATTGTGAAAATACGAAGGATGGTTGAAGAATAGAACACTTTGGTGCTTCATTGACATTAGCGTTGTAAGATGAAATTGAGCCACAAACGGAGATTCGTCCAAATTCTTTCATCTGATGTATAACTTTGCTTGATATTTCGCCGCCCACCTATTGTCAATAAATATTATAAATCATGATATCGTGTACGGTAAAAATAATATAAAAGGATTATTGTAACATACATTATCAAAATAACAATCGACACCGTCTGGCGCCAACTTTTTTAATTCAACAGCAACATCCTTTGATTTATAATTTATGGCATGATTGAATCCCAGTTCTTTAGTGATCCATTTACATTTTTCATCGCTGCCAGCTATTCCAATTACTGTCATTCCCAATATCTTTCCAATTTGACCAACATGAGATCCTACGGCTCCTGCAGCACCAGATACAACCAAAACTTCTCCACTCTTTGGTGTACAAATTTCCAAAAAACCGAAATAAGCAGTGTTTCTGCAAAAAAAATTTATCATTAATTTCCCCAAATTAATAAGTAAGCGATCATTATTTTTACCCTGGCATTCCCAAAACTCCGAGATAAAGTGAAACTGGTAAATCTTCGATGTCATCTATCAATTTTGGTATAAATCCAGACATACTTATTCCATCCACATTTTCCATATCAACAATTGTGTGTGTCCGCCATCCTAAATATCCCAAAATTCGTTTTCCCGTTGGGAAATTCGGATTCTTCGATTCAATTATTTTGGCAACCTGAGATCCAATCATTGTGCTGTTTAATGGTGATCGGGCAGAGTAAACTCGCATATAAGGATCCACAGAAAAATATTCTGCCTGTACCAAGAATTCTAAAAGAGAAATGTAATGTGTAAATAAGTATGAGTTAACTTTTCATATGAATATATACCTCCATCTTTAATTGGCGGCAATTCTTCTTCAACCAATTTCAAATCGCCTGGCTTTGGGTTGCCTTTAAAATACTTGGCGATAATGTATTTTTTTGCGACAACCATGATGTGATACAATGAAAAACCTGATGAGAAATGAGCGCAGGAACAAATTTATAACAGATATAAAGCGTTGTCATAGATTTATGCAGCATTTTTTTTTTTTTTTTTTTTTTCCGTCAGAGTGGGGATAAGATTAAATTTAGACCAATCGGAGTATCGGTGTGTAACCATGGACAATTGATAAAGGAGTGTCATCACCGATATTTATGTCTTACAGCTGAAAAACCAAATATGCTATTATATACATTATTAAAATGACAATCTACACCGTCGGACGCTCGTTTTTTTTGTTCAACGCCAACATGATGTGTTTTATAATTAGTATCATGCTTGATTCAA
>CAJUYH010001129.1:0-40884 GCA_910591685.1 Galerucella tenella
TTTTTTTTTTTTTTTTTTTCAATTTGCAAGATTCATTGTTAATTTATTAGAATGTATTGTCATAAATTATGTTATATATTTCGTGTTGATAATGAAATACCTTTATAAAATATTTATAGTATTTTTTATTCATTATTCTCGTTCATGAATATTATTCGTCCTTCATTACCATAAATCAATGGACTCATTTTTCCAACAAAATTCACTAATAAATCAATATCTACATGACCTGGCTCATGATTCCGATGATTATTTGCAATTATTGAATGACCATCACCGCCATAAACCAGAAACGACGGTGCAACAATTCGATACCAATTATCATCAATTAAATCCTCATAAATTGGTATTTTACATTTTCTACATCTCACTTTTACATCAACAATACGTGAAAATGATTCTTTCGACATATCATAAATAATTTTAATACCAGACCAAACTAAAAATGAATAGCCTTTAAATAGCTTTCTTGATTTGCTTCGTGAAACAGCCACTTCCAATGTCTACAACAATAATAAAAAAAAATAAATAAATAAATAAGTAATAATAAAAATAAGAAAAGAAATGGAACAATTGAAATAAACTATATAACAAACAGAGAGATAATAAAAATATTATTGTCCACGTTTACCTGACGAATATCTTTACCCAGCATCTCAATTATATCCCAAGTATTTTCAAACGGTTGAGCCATTACTAAATCACCATAAGTAACATTGCCATTGACTGAATCAATAGAACTCCTAATGCCACCACCATTCATTACAGCTATTGCCGCATATGTCCAATAATTTTCATCCTCCGCCTTGTTAATATAAGATTCAATCATTGCATCTGTTATCATATTACCAATATTACATTCACCATAGCGACAATCTCTTGTCAATTCAACTCGCGTTTTCCCAACAACGTTAGTAGCAGCGGCATCAACATCGATTTTCCATGGTGCAAGAGCCTCTAACATATTCACATTTTGCTCAACGGTGTCGTCTAAAAGTATTGGATTTCCATCCCAATCTACAATCTCATTATTTTCATTGAACCATACAGTTAAATTGCCTAAATATCTGTTGAATAATAAACTCCATTTAATATTATTAAAAAATTATTTGATAATAAATATAAATAAAATAAATTTGTAATTGTTTCAATTTCAATAATGTTAATAATACAGAAATTTATTTTGTCATTGCTCACTTGGTAAATGCTGCAGCTTGAACAATAAGCACAGTACGATTTGTTTTTTCTTGTGTAACAACAACGGGATATTCATCCTCGGGCTCATCAATAAATGGCGGTGGACCTAAAAATAAATATTCAATTGATAGTGATACTTTTGAATATACAATAACATCTTTTATATTCATTCATTCAATTGCTATTAATTTTATATAGTAGGTCATGATAGGAATTTTTTTTATCCTTTTCGTTTTATTTTTCAGAACAATTTCTCAAGAAGTATCATCATAAAGTTCAACGTAAAATTCCACGATGCAATATTATGAATGTGACGCATTTTTATTTCCATTATTTTGACTGTGTGACCCCGAAGTTCAAGTGCCATTCATGTGTTAATAATTCATAGGGGAGGGGCGGTCATTGGAGTAACTGGATATAGCATTGTAATAATTTCAACTGTGATGTAAAATTTAGAAGAAAGAAAAAAGCTCCCTCAAATGGAATTTATTTTCGATACGTGAACAAGATAATAATGAAAGAAAGAAAAAAATATAAAAAAGAAAGAGGAGAAAAAACGAATAACTACGATAAATATATGAAATACTTTGTATAATAATTAAATGAATGAACAAATATTATTATGTATTATATTAAAAATAAATATTACTAACCTGTATAAAGAAATGTATGAGAATGACCGCCTACAATAACATCCACTCTAGGACATTCAGCTGCAATTTTTCGATCTATTTCAATGCCACAATGACTCAATACAATTATTAAATCAACATTTTGTTTCTCTATCAATTTTTCAGCCTCCAAATTAATACTCTCCACTTCATCCAAAAATATTAATTTTTCCGTATTGCCAATTTCCTATATACCCACAATAATATCAATATATAATCAATATTTAATTAATAAATAATAATAAAAAATAAATTGTTTATTTATGTCACCGGTGTGCTTTGAATAATAACTCCAATTACACCTATTTTTTTTCCTCCTCGATAAATAATGGTGCTATTTTTAATTAAATTCTATAAACAAGATGAAAATAATATTTTTAATATAATTATAACATTAATAATTTATCATCATGTTAAATTTAGAATAAATACCTGCATTGTGGGCTCATTACTCATGTCAATATTGGTAACAACAACAGGCACATTAATAGCCTTTAAAAAAGGTACAAGACCTGCGATCCCATCGTCAAATTCATGATTTCCAATAGTCTTAAAATAATAAATATATTAATATCTTTAAAGTCTTACAAAAATTTTTTACATCAATTCATTTCTCACTATAACATCATACGGCAGCATATTTAAAAATACTGCAGTAGCATTCCATCGATGTAGATTATACCAAAGTGTTCCTTGGTAATGATCACCAGCATTTAAAAAAATAGCATTGGGTCGGTCATGTAATAATTGTTGAGAGGCAGTTAAAATTCGTGACAGTCCACCAATACACTGTTCTGCATTGTCTTGATAGCAAGTGCTCGCTTGTGGACTCACTTGTTCAAATCTATAAAGTAATATACCATTAAAAAAATTGCGTTGATAGTATTTTTCTTTCTCTATTTCTAACATTTATATTATCCATATGTTTATAAATATTATTATTATTATTAATTTATGTCTCTTGGCAATATAAAAAAAAATAAATCGACTTAATTAACTGAAGTGTTTGCATTTGACATTTATTAATAGCTCAAGTAGATGTTGATCGTGTTCACAGCTGGAATATATCTTTAATTTACTGTAATGAGCTGTTACATCGCGTGCGTATACGATATTGAACTACATAGCAATTATATTATCACAGAATAAATATAATTGATACAACAAAAATATTTCCCCCCCCCTCGAGTTTAAATGTATGTTTTCTATATTTTGAATACCTTGCGTGAAAATCATTCATGTGAATAATAGAGAGCTCAAAGAGATCTGTCCTTCCTTGATACATGAGGCCTCGACCGGTAAATCCATTACATCGTGAATTCAATGTCACAATTAATACCAATAACATCAATTGAAAAAATGTCCAAATGTTCATTTGCATTTTTACTATGTTTTTTTTTCATTCAATTATTATTTTTGTATAGTTGGAAAATATCTAGAAAATATATCAGTATCAATATATGAACGGGGACGTGTTGTCTATCGAAAAAAAAAAAAAAAAAATATTATTATAACACACATTGCAATATAATTATAAATTGTATAAATTTATCTGCAAATAAATGAATGCATAATTGCACGTATGTTGCGATAATTTACGTGAATAAAATTTATGGGTTGGGCGTGATTAACATGACTGATATTAAAACAAGAAATGATAATGCAATTGACTTAATTCAACACGCTTCTTTATTATTATTTTTTTTTTTGTTTTTTCAATCCTATTTTTCTTTCCTGTTTTTCCACTTTTCTTCGAATAAATTTACAACTCACTCCACAAACATATATTTGTAATTGAATTCGATTTCGTCACTCGCTATTGCCAATACATAACGCGATACATACACAATTATTATTTTCCTGAATTTGTATTTTGTATTATCGAATATTTCACATTGAATATAAAATTAATGGACAATAAATTGAATCAGTGAAATGTAGGATATATATTATTAAATAAACAAACATATAAATAATTGTGTGAGTGATGCAGGAGCGAACACACGACCAACTACTGTCGCATTTTAATATGCAATACGCATGAAAGTATGCGATAATGGATAATAAAATTATCTACACGTCATAACAATTTACCTGTGCATACCTGAGTACAATTTATATCTTTAATTCGATGCGTGCAGTGTATCTGGTAACAATAGAGGTAACAAACTCAATTTTTTTTTTTTTTATTTATTTTACACATCACTCATTTATTATAACGTATTTAAATACTCATTGCCAATTCAATTTATCAATCAACAAAATATATATTTATATATTTATATATATAAACAGTGGAATGTAATATTTTTATTCTTTATTATTTTTCAAAATACAGTCATGTAATGTTGTGAAATAATAAGTATTAAATCGCCATAATGATGAATAATATAGCGGAAAACAAGAAGAAAAAATAAAATTGCGAAACAAACATAATTATATATACTTACAAAAAAGTTATTAATGACATTCGGATACAATTATCAAATAATGAACGATAATTTTGTCTTCTTACCAATCCATACTCGCTTGTCCTACTATCTGACATGATATTGCTATAGTAGATTAATTTATCTTCGTTATCACCATTTATTATCATTCATCATTATTTAACACGTGTAGAAAAATTGATTGTGGGCCAAAGTAGTAGGTGCTATCATAATTTTCGAGATAAATAAATAGCTACATATTAAATGTAAAATTGAAGAATTGATAAAAATATATATTTCATATTTAATTTCAAAAGCGCAAATGACGCCAAGTTGGCAAAGAATATTTGTTCTATAATTGAGTCACATGTGGCCATGGCGATGAACATTTGAACGTTGAATGACACTAAAAATTATTTTTACACAAAAGAAACTCAAGGGAAAAAAATAATAATAACAACTGTAATTTGAAATACATAAAAGTATTATTCTTATCTTTATTAGTTATTAGAGAGTAAATTAAAGAATTCAATCTCATTGTTCAAGGACACACACACACACACACACACATGCACACACATAAAGTTTAGGATTTAATATTGATTATGTTCATAATAGCTTTTCAATAATTTTCACATCAGTATGTAAATTTTTTTTTCCATGTACAATTAGTAAGACAATTAGGTATAAAGAGGGCGAGAGTGAATGTGTTCTAAACATCATATAGACAACCACCAGTTTGAGTTTATATGACCGCACTCGGGGTCAGTCTGTCAGCGTCTTTCATTCAGTGCGGAACCCTCTGTCATATCCAGCGCGATTAATTTTCAAACGTATTGAATTACAAAAAATATAAAATCACATAGACAATTCAATACTTTCACTAGTGAACATTTCAATGTAAGAATTATTCAAAATTAATTTATTTATATTTCGTTAATAAATATTATTTTTTAATTGTTCATTTATGTGATATTGTCTCGGTGTTGCGATAAACACTGTATCGTTGCGAGTGAGCTATTGGATGATCTATCATACTAATTTCGAACGGTCGTGTCTATAAATATTGTTAGATTATTTGTCAACAATCCAAATTTCATAAATGTATATAACATATATGTTGAATTCGATTATTATTGCAGATATAGATCATGGATTCAATGATGATCTTGAAATTGACCACTGTTGTTTGTTGCATCGCTTATTCATTTGCTCTTCCATTAAGTACAAACGATGGTTGGACACTCAGGGTCGTTCATACAAATGACATGCATGCCAGGTAGGTAATTCAATGGAAATTAATTGAAAATAAATAAGGAATAGATTTTATAAATGGTATTGGTAATAATTTTAATTGAAGATTCGAGCAGACTTCAGCCATGTCAACTAAATGTCTTCCAAAAAACCTAGAAGCCAACAATTGTTATGGTGGATTTGCCAGAATTGCCACATTAGTTAGACAAGCACGAAACTCAACGGTTCCAACTATTTTTCTCAATGCTGGCGATACATATCAAGGAACAATATGGTATACCGTTCACAAATGGAAGATTGTTGCTAGCTTCCTCAATCTCTTGATGCCAGATGCCATTGTAAGTGTCGAAAGTACAAGAAAAAAAAGAAGAAAAAAATCAAATAAACATTTATACGTCGCAAATATTGAATAAATGCAAAATTAATAATATTGATAAAATATTTTTTAGTCATTGGGAAATCATGAATTTGATGATGGCCCTGCAGGTCTAGTTCCATTTATCAATGCCGCCAAATTTCCTATTGTAACGAGTAATTTGAATCTTACTGGTGAGCCAGAATTGGCATCGACAAATCTTCAAAAAAGTGTTATCCTCAATATAGCTGGACATAAAATTGGCGTAATTGGTTATTTAACGCCTGACACAAAAGTCATTGCTAATACAGGCAATGTTGAATTTTTGGATGAGATAAAATCCATCAGAGAAGAGGTAAAACAATTACAGAAAGCAGGTATAAAAATATTGATAGCTGTTGGACACTCGGGATTTGCAATGGATAAAAAAATTGCGGCTGAAGTTGATGGCTTGGATTTGGTTATTGGCGGTCATACAAATACATTTCTCTATACTGGAAAAAAACCGGATTTGGAAAAACCAGAAGGTCTATATCCAACTGAAGTGATGCAGCGAAATGGTAGAAAAGTTTATGTTGTTCAGGCATACGCTTACACAAAGTATCTTGGAAATTTGAATATTAATTTTGATAATGATGGTGAGATTGATGATATTGAGGGAGATCCCATATTGTTAGACAGTAGCATAGTCGCAGCTCGAGATATTTTAAATGAACTTGAAAAATGGCGACCGGCCATTGATAATTTAACAAAAACCGAAGTGGGTACAACTAAAGTTTTATTGGACGGCGATAGCAAACATTGTCGTGCGGGCGAATGTAATTTGGGTAATTTAATTGTTGATGCTATGGTCGATTATGTAAGTTGAAAATTAATTGAGAGATACTACTGATGATGATGTTAATAATTACGTATAGAGTTATATAAAATATTTATTTTTTAATTGTATAGAATGTTAAAGAATATGCTGGTAAAAATGGATGGACTGATGCTGCCATTGCCATACACAACAGTGGATCAGTCCGAACGTCAATTGTCAGATCGCCAGACGATAAGGTCTTTTTTACATATATAATTTATTTATTCATTTTGTTATTCATGGTTGATTGTTTGATTATTGTTTTTTTGCAGATCACCATGAGCGATGTTCTTGCAGTATTGCCATTCAACAATGGAATAGTAAAGATGAACTTGACTGGAAAACTTATTCTGCAAATGTTAGAGCACAGTGTAAAGACACTTAATATCAATGATACGAGTGATTTAAACGGTGGATTTTTGCATTTCTCAGGAATTCAAGTATATATTTTTTTTTTCTTCTGAAATAAATTAGTTCAATTGATAAATATATTGTAGATAAGATATTGAATATTATTTTCAGGTTAATTATAATTTATCTCAACCAAGTGGGTCAAGAGTGAGCTCTGTATTAGTTCGTTGTGCTGAATGTCGAGTTCCAATTTTACAAAAGTTGGAGGAAGATAAAATTTATCGAGTTTTAACGAGTGATTTTATTTCCGGTGGCGGCGATGGTTTTTCCATGTTGCTGGATATAACCCCGAGTGCAATGGGTAATAAAAAATTTTTCATATTTCATTTTATCGTGATTCTTTGTAAGTTAATTATGACATTGATATTACAAAAATATTTTATTTTCTTTGGATTCAGGAGTTACCACAGATCACGTTCTCATTGATTATTTATCGAGACGGAGTCCGGTACATCCTGGTGTCGAGTGGCGAATAAACTTTTTGAATACCGTACCCAAAACTAAAATAACACCAAATAAAATTATGCTGCGCACCAATGGTGAAAAACGACTGCATGGAACTATTGCCATGATAATTATTCCAACTGTCGCTCTATTTGTTTATTAATGTACAGTGAGAGTTTGTAAATTCACTGATTTTTATATTTTAAGTACTTGAAATTAATATTGAATTAAATATGTTTCTTGATTTCGTTCGATTTGATTGAGACAATTAAGGGGTTAGGGGCGGATAATTAAATAATTATTTTTTGTCAATATTTGAATTTATTTTATAAAACTAATATTGAATTGACGCAAACTATAAAAAAAAAATATAACATATCCCCTGACTGCCCCAAACCACTCAATATATTTATATTATAATCCATTTTTGTTAATTGTCATATTTTGTTTATTATTATTAAATCAATAAAGAAATATAAGTGAAGTGTTCGGGAAATAATATGAAATATAAATGAATATCAAATAACAAAGTGGTCGCTGATTAATTGAGTGACTGCCAACGGTTTCCCTGCAACGCACGAATCCTCTTCAATGTTTCCACAACATTGTTCAATTCATGACATGGCAATTTAACATACTGACAAATAACTCTTATCATATTAACAAGTTCTTCGATCATTTTTGGTTTATTGTCGATATCGCCAACGCGTGCATATTCATAATAACGTTGTAAATTGGTAAATGCCTTTGCAATTTTTTTCTTCACATCTTTCGGCAACTTTTCATCCTAAAAATATATTTATTGTTCATCCAGATATTTATAAAAGTACAATTAAATATAGAAATGTATATCATTCACTCACTTTGTATGATCTAAGATTGGCATAGAGTGGCCAATCCTCCTTGCACGCAATACAATTGCATAAAAAATAATATTGTCGTAATAATGTGCGTTGTCTAATTGTTTTTGTTTGTAGTGCATAATACATCCCATAATTATCAAATATTTGTTCACCTTTTTTAATAATACACTCTGTATACATAACCATTGTTCTACCAAATGATTTTCGATTAACCATTGAGTTGCAGCTGTGATTGAATAAACTAAAAAACGGCATTAATGCAGCTCCCCTCTCAATTGGTTCACCGTGAACAAACTCTTCGGTTGTCTGAAACATTTTATTAATTGATACTCAATAAAATTCCATCGCTTTACAAATCGTTAGTTAATATTTACAATTGACTTACCGAGTGAGCATTACTTGGAATCATTTGTTGATGTCTCATAATCAATCCACCAATAAATGTCACCGCTTTATTTTTCTCCAATTCAGACAAATCATCATTCAATTTTTTTCCAAACATAATACTTCTTGTTGCCAACATAAACATCATATAAAATGAATTTAATGATCTTTCAAATAGATCTGGCACCGATCTCTTTTCTGTATTGCGTATTAATGAATAAACACTCTCGTATTTTTTGTCATCAAAAATATTATTGACAAATCCACGTGTGCGTTCGTCTAATAAATAAATCGAAAATGAATAATAACAAATTATTGATTTATTCTTTATAAATTTTCTTTTTTTTTGTTTCAAACAACACAAACCTGTACAAGATTCCATTACCAATAATTTATTCATTAATTGTTGAATACTTCCAGCCTCTCTCACTGCTTTAATAGCTATTCTCAATGCCATTAATGCAAGATTAGTCATGTCCAATGCAATCAATGGACCCAGAACTTGACATTCAATATCATGACATTCATTCCAACTGATATCACGGCAATTTTCACTGCAATAAATCACCACAACGCAATAATTACATGGGATACCGCACCAAGTTTGTTTCGTACAATTCCAACAATTAGTATAATATTTCTTTTCATTCAATACCCAAGAATAATTATATTGAACGGCGACAATTTCACCCGGTTCAATATCTCTCGTTGCAACAATATGTCTACCAAATTGTTCGTTATAATTTATTGCAATAGCTGACGATGCGCCAGGAATTTCCGTATTATCATTTGGTATAGTTGGTAAATTTCTCTCATCATCAAATTTAATTCGTTGCCTTTCAATCGTCATATTGAGTGAATTATTCAATGTCTTTTCAATCATTACTCTTCCAGCACTCTTTAAATCCATTTTCTCCAACCATTCGCGTGTTTTATCAAGCGCATCATTAAATTCAATTGTCGTATTATTATTTAATATCATTAAACATCGAACTTTTCTCGCGTAAACTTTGGCTTTCAATTCATCGGGATAATTTAATGTTAATGCGCGTTCAATATCAAGTAAACAATCGTCATACAATTGTGCTGCAAACAATGCCGCTGATCTATTGGCATAGGCCAATGATAATTCACGTGATTTTGACGGTGCATATGCAATACTCATTGTATATAATTCAATTATTTCATTTAATTGCAATTGACTTGTTTTCTTTGGCATTGTATAAAGTTTATTTGCTTTATCTTTATATTCCGTTGATTTATCAATATTTTTGGCATTATTTATAACAATTGGTGGCATTTTGTACTGTTGGAGGAGTTTCATTGTATATATTACACGATCTTCGTCAGTATTTAGCATTGAATACTCTTCATAATAATCCTTTTGTTTTTGGTTTTGTGATAAATTTTTACTCAATATATCGCGAATCATGTCCATGATGGAAAACAGTGTTTGATTTTTTCTTTGTTTCTCGAAATACAGTTGGAACTGTTAAGGGGTTAGGGACAGTTAGAGACATGAAAAAAACAAATATTTTAAATAATTTTTTTTTGTCAGTAGTTTAGTTTATTTGATAAAATCAACAATATTCAATTATTATATTATATTTTAACTTCATGAAAACGCTGAAGTGAATTATCAGTGGCCGTCATTTCGTTTATTTTCAAAAAAAAAAAAAAAAAGAAAAAGCTTCGATCAGGCATCAGATTAACTATTAATATAATAATTATTTTTTATTTGAATGATTTTAGGTTAACCTGTAAGAAGTTGTAATCGTCACCTCAAAACACCACTCATGGGATAGGCTCTAACAAATATCGCCATAACTTCATCCATAATTTATATTTTTTTTTCAAATTTCTGTCAAATCAAATTTAAAATATAATACAATAATTGAATATTCTTGGCTTTATACAATAAATTAAATTACTAACAAACCAAAAAAATTATTGAAAATAAATGTTTTTTCCTACCTCTGACTGCCCCTAACACCTCAAAGATTATTTTTCACAGTGAGATTAACCTCACATTTATTCTAAATTTCTTAGAAATAAAAAATGAAAAAAATAGTGCAGCAAATGATAAATGAATAATGAACAACAAGTAAACGGTTCACATCATCATATTTATTCACATATTCAACGACAAAATTCAGCATAAAAATGGCCTAAACACTGTGCAGTATTAAAATGTTCCACCAGTAGAAAATAATATATGTAGGTATTCCTGCCTGGTAAAAATAGAGATCCACATATATTTTGTCACGCAAGCGCATTATTATCCCGCGCTTTTGTTCCATTTACATACGCAATATAAAAGCACATAAAATGAGTGATGAAGGAGAGAGAAAGAGAGGTAGCATATATGAACTCTTGTTACATATTTTGATGTCATAGCAACCCTTAACGAGGTTCTTGAAAACGTTTACTGGGTCGAACACACTCGCCACAATGCAGTTGTCTCAATTCAATGGTATATTAATGTAAATCAATTGAAAACAAAAAAAGCAAATTAACTTTCAAAATGTTATCGCACGGTAATTTATTGATGTATTTGAATATGGGTGGTGAAATGCTTTATGTATTGCGCCAAAGATTGAAAGCACAACATGTAAAACGTGAGAAAGCAATAAAAGGTGAGAGGAAAAGAAATAAATAATATAAAATAAAATATCTATATGAACTTGATGAAATAATCAAATAAATAAATATCTATTGCCAATTAAAAATTTTCAAAAAAAAAAATGTTTTTGTTAGTGTTGGATGATGTAACAATTGGCCTATTGGATCCAAATAAACTCGGTATTGTCACTCAATCATCCGAGTTATTGCGTTTAACTTGGTTACATTCAATAATGGAGAGTATCGCACTGTGTTCAATAATGAAATTGGACAATGACAGTATGAATAAATTGTTTGATTTAATGACAATGATGGTGAAATATCAATTGACAGCGGCAACGGGTCCACGTGAAATTGTCCTTATAACAATGAATCACATTGATTCATTGCGCGAAATAATTACCACGACAAGTGCACACCAATGTGTAACATTGATTCACCAAATGGTCATTGATGTGAGAAATAAATTAATAAATTGTAACGTCTTGCTCTGTTTATTAATTGGAAGGCTTCAAAAGCCAATTAGTGTAAGACAATCATTTCTAAAATTACATTATATACTGCAAGTCCAAACTTTTTTTCTGTTTCGGTTTTTCCATATTTAAGTGTTTATTTATGCTATCTTTTGATAAAAATCAAATTGCAAAATTTCCAGAGGTTATTATTATTAGATTTTTTTTTTTTTTTTTCGTTCAATTTACTTGCACTGATTGACTTCTCCGCCCTCCAATTATTTATGATAAACATTCAATGCTATATTCATTTCACTTTTAGTATTACGGTAAATTGACATACAATGAAATTTGGCAAGCACGAAACAATTGTTTGAATGAATTGAGTGGCGTCAATGTAAGAGTATCAATATTATTGAAACTCGGTATACAAAATGAAGACACAACATTTAATATTGGTGTGAGAAATTACAATGAAAAGTTTATTGAGCGACAAAGTGAATTGGGCGATTTGAAATTGTTGGAGAATACATGTAGAGGATGTAATGTTGGTTCATTGCAGCTATTTGGTGATCGTGTGACGATGCTCGGTCGAAATATGTGAGAAGAAAAACGAAAAAACAACAATAATTTTCTCGTATTTTCACTTGTATATTGGATTTATATTTAATTTATGATTATTTAATTGTAGATATTCTGTGGATTATGGAAATGTGAGTAAAGTTACGAAACATTTGTCGACAAATCGTGTCGAATTTTTCCGCGATCGTGGAATGAAAGCGGAATTGGGAATGTTGGCAGTTCAATTGGGCACTGACGAAGAAACGACAATTGCATCACGGCCATTCAGTTTGAATTTATTAATGGACGATGTGTCTTCAAATACCAATGACAATATTGATGCAAATGAAAATTCAACAACGCAATTGGAAGATGAAGTGGAAAATTTAAATAAAGAGAGGAGTAATGAAGATTATAGAGAAAAATTGAACAATGTATGCGCTGATTTTGTTGAAACTGATGTTGTTGAACGGAAAATTAATCTGCTGCAGCTTCTCGACGAAGTGGAATAATTCAACTAAAGTTAATTAAACGAAAAAAAATAAAAACATATCCGCAAATTGTTATATTAAGATTATCGTTAACTGTACATAAATTTCAATTAGTTTTTCCATTTTCATTTACATCAAATACAAAAAAATAATAAAGGTAAACAGATAAATTGAATTTAGAAATATGAATATAAATAATTCCATATTATTTTGTATAAATAAAATATTCAAATTGATAAATCCAGTATGTACTTCACTCCTGTTTTACCGTCGAGATTCAAAGTATTCGATACGGCATCTTCATATTTGGAAAATGGTATAAGTTCATAAGGCGGCGCGTGCAATTGTTTTGTAGCAAATAATTTTGCAATATCATCCAGCATATCTTTTCTTATTTGAGACTTTGAATGTTCCTTTGTCCATGTGGTCATCCAAAAGCCCTTTATCGTGACATTCTACAAAAAAAAAAAAAAGATACAAAGAAAATGTGTAAATATAAATAAATGTTACGACTAAATTTAAAAAATTAATTTGCAAATAAATCCAATAATAAATTTACTTTAAATATTAATGCTGAAGCTGGAACAATCAACGGTTCTCTTGACATTGCACCATAAGTCACCATTGTTCCATTAACTCCAAGATGTCGAAGAACTTCCACACTACTTTGTCCACAAACACAATTCAATGCTAATTTAGGCATTGGCAATTTTTTACTTTTAAATAAATCCGTTATGCGTAATTCACTTTCAGTCAATACTCGACTACTGCCCAATTTCGTCAAGTCACTCTTCAATTCTGCAATATCCATTCGGTCACGAACAACATTGACGCTATTCAATTTCCATACTTTGCACAATTGTATAACTAATTGTCCAACCGCTGAATTACCGCCATTTTGTATTACTGTATCGCCAGGTTTTAAGTCAACAAAGTCTTTTAACATTCTGTAGGCCGTGCATGGATTTACATTTAACATACTGGCTTCAATATTACTCAAACTCTTTGGTATCTAAACGAGAGGAAGAAAAAAAAAAAGAAAAAAGAAAACAATTAATATTAATAAATATTTCTCATGTTTTGCAGTATAAATCAATTTACCTTTTGCATATGGTCGGCTTTATATATTGCATTTGTTCTCCATGTTCCAGTATTATTGTCATTTGGAACAACACGATCGCCCACACGAAATTCTTTGATATTTGCGCCAATTTCAATCACCTCACCGACACCCTCATTGCCAGGCACAGCTGGCAATGTTGGACGACTTGGATATTTGCCTTGAATTGTATTTATATCAGCGGGATTAATTGGTGAGAATAACCATTTAACAGCAATCTCATCAGCTTTCGGCTTTTCATCCGGTGTTGTGATTACATTTAACACTTTACCCGGCTCACCATAATTTTCATAAATTAACGCTTTGCCATAGTTCATTGATGACAGTGTTATTGAACGATAAATTTGGTGTTTGAATGTATTTCGTGCAATGTTAAATAATACCTTTGTAACACGGGCCATTTTATTTAATAATAGTGTCGATTTTATCGTTTAATTGTATGCAATGAAAGAAATTATTTCGTGTGTATAACCTACAAATACGACGGTGAACATAAGTTTTGAATGATTATTACACGACAGCAAACGCAGTGTAGCGAGAGAGCTTCGGTCTTCTTCGGTATATACTTTTTGCCTTTAGCTATATATTGTTTTGAAGGGTTAAGGACAGTCGGAGATATGAAAAAACAATTACTTTAAATATGTTTTTTTTTATTGGTGATTCAATTTATTTTATTAAACCAACAATATTCAATTATTGTATTGTGATTTATAAGTGGTGCTGTGCGATGACCATTATAACTCCTTACAGGTTAATCTGAAATCATTTAAACGAAAAAAAATTATTATTTCAATAGTTAATCTAGTGCTTGATCGAAGCTTTTTTTTTTTTTTTTAAATAAACAAAATGACGGCATCCGATAATTCACCACCGGGTCTTCAATGAAAAATAGAACAGTTAATTGTTTACAAAAAACAGAAGTTTGTAAAAAGAAAAAAATTCATTTGATCAGGCACTAGATTAAGTATGAAACTAATAATTTTTTTTCGTTTGAATGATTTTAAATTAACCTGTAAAAAGTTATAATGGTCACTGCACAGCATCACTTATAAATCATAATACCATAATTAAATATTGTTGGTTTTCTAAATAAATTAAATCACCGATAAAAAAAAAATTATTTAAAATATTTGTTTTTTCATATCTGCGACTGCTGTAACAGAATTTAATCGTTGAAATAGCAGTGTATTTTGGCGCACGTGGAATTGAACAAAAGCCAAATGATGTCATTGACTCGCGTCTCATGAATATTTATTAAACGTTAAAAATAATAATAAAATATATGGGAATAAAATTTATTTACGACTCAATAAAATTTGGTTGAACTTTTTCTTTTCATTGCGTCAATATCTCAAATTTTTATACATATTTTTGTTTTACAGCTGAAAACATATTTGTATCATTTTTCTTCTGATTTTCATCCATCACATAATATAATAGATATACATATATATTCATTTATATCTTTATAAATTTATTCGCACATACACATATTTGTCAATGATTCATTTCATTTATTTATTTATTTTTTTTTGCGTTTCGATATTTATAAATTTACACAGGAGAGTCACGGCTATATGAATGGCGGAACAAAAACGGGGGAAAAACGAAAAAAAAATCAAAAGAGGAAAAACAAATTAAATAACAATTACCATTAAATTCCCTCAATTATAATAATAACTTTTTTTTTCAAAGAAAAGAAAAATCTAAATATATACACGTACATGTATATATAAAGAATATAAAAAAAGAATATTAAAAGTAAATATTTATTTATCAAATAATCAAATTGTCCTGTTCAATTGTTTTGTGTATAGCAAAAATTTCGTCCACTGTCATTCGCACGCTCATCTATACACGCACACGCTTTTAACATACTTCCGCAAATTCTCAGTCAATTTAACGTCACACTAAAAAAAAAAAAAAAAACAAAAACAAATCCAATCTCATTTTTAAATAGAAAAGAAATAAAAAAAAAAATACTTCACGTCATTGCGATAATGAGTGAAAAAAAAATTAATAAACAAATGACAATTATGTGCTATTAAATTTCACTCGGGATCGCTTTGTAATGTTTCACCATTGGTAAGTACCAATGCATCATCTTCATCTGCCTCATTATAATCAATTGATAATATACTTTCACGTCGTTTTTTCTTATTATGCATACGCTCATCATCACTACCGCTTGGCGCACTCTTATCCCTCTTTGTCCTGTCCCGAACTCTCGTTGTAATAGTCCGCGATGTTTCTTCACCATTTAATATACTATTACCAACACCACCACCACCACCACCAATAACAACATTACCACCACTACAATTTTTCCCATTACCACCCTTAGTTCTCAATGTCCTTCGTCCACCATCAGTTTTATTATCATCTTCATCCTCATCTTCAGCAATATTTCCACGTTGATCATCGTCATCATCATCATCGCGATCGCTCAATTCTTCATTCTCAACTTTAATAATTAACGCGGCCGAGTCACTCGAACTCTCATCAATATTCTCAAGTGCAATTCGTTTATGTTCCATATCGTCAACTAATTTTTCACAATCATTATTTATTCCCGATGAAATAACTGATAATGCTGATGGCAATGGTGGTGTTCTTGCACCACTTTTACCATCATCACTTTCGCTCTCATTTGCAATTGACAATCCTTTTGTATTATTATCATTTGCCGCTGTTGATGATATTGTTGTTGTTGTTGTTGTTTCATCCTGTTCGTCAGTTTCTTTTTTTATTGGCGGCGTATGTGGTGATAAACCATTAGATAAATTATTTTCATTTGTATTGTTGGACTTTAATGATGAATTTTCCTGCTGCAATAGTGTTACGGACTCACGTGCCTTACGCAATTCTTGCTGCAAGAAATATATTGTGCTTTGCATACCCTCAACATCCTCATCCAAATCTTGAAGAAATTCATCCAATTCTACAATATAAAATCAATGAAAATGTATTGCAATTGTTGATATATTTTTTTTATTTTTTGTCTTTTAGTTAGTTGAAATATAAAATATGTAAATAAATTACCCGATTGCGATTTTTTTACTTCTTCACTGAAGCTCTTTTGTAGTGCGAGTTCACCCTCGAGTTTTGCAATTCTACCGCTCGCAATCATTCGCCCCAATTCTTCATTCTCTTGATACAACAGTCTGCATTTTGCCATCAGTCTTTTTCCAGTATTGCTAAATACAATATAATATACCAATAAAAATGCAATTGGTAGTATTTCATTTTTGGAGTAATATTACGTATGGTTGTTTAATATTTTTATTGACTGTTAATTATTGTAAATGATTGGTTCTATTACCTGTCTGGTGTGAATTTCCATGCGCTAAGTTCATTCTGTGTGTCCTCCAATTTAGCCTTTGTCGTTATTAATTCTTGTCGCAATTTTTGTATTAATATATTAACGGCAGGATCCAACAATGCCGAACGCAATGATATAGCCGTTGGTGTTTGTGCAGCTTTCATTTCTGTTATTTGATTCTAAAAAAATGATAAAATGTCATTAACATTACTCCTTTCTTTGTGAGTTAAAATGAAATTATATTATTTCATAAACATATGTATATTAGATTGGTCGTTAAAAATTAAATTTTTTCCGACATAATCGTAAAAGCTTTTTTAACATAAATATTTTTCTTTCAATTCTATGAAAAAGAACACGTGCCCCGCACCACGATCCAAGTTAACTTTTTGGTAAAATCATATTTTTGCGAAAATTTCTCAAAAAATATGGAATTGTTATAATTTTTTGGCTATTGGATATTATTAACATTTTTTCTATATCGTAACATGAACGGTGGCGTCATTGGATCGTCGTGCGGCACGTGTTCTTTACAATGGAATTAAAAAAAATTTCTTTTTCATCAAACGAAAGCATTTTCGCGGGCGTTGGGAAAAATTTCATTTTTAACAATGAGTCCAATATATATATGAAAACTCACTACATATTCCTGCAATTCTTGTTCCTTTGACGCTAAACGTCTCATCAAAATCTTCTCACGATGTGTCGCCTCACTATACTGCTGTCGATTTTTCTCATCCGACTCTTTCAGACTCGTGATTTCACCTAAAAATTGGTAGAAAAGAAGAAAAAAAAAACAATTTAAGAATTAAATAAACCTCAACTTCAAATTGTATATTTTTTTTTTTCAATAATAAACAAAATATCAATAACGCCTGCGCCGTGCGTGTTCCTTGAATCGTTTCACATAATAATCGACTTGTGTATGTATTTCTAACTTTTTATATTTATATATAAATTTATTTATATTTCTTTATTAAATGAATGAAAAGAATTTTTCTGTTTGTTGATGAATTTTTTCCTCCATGAGGACGGACACACACGACCATCAGGCAATTTTTTTTTCTCTTTGTTTTTTTTTTTTAATGGACTTAACACGTTAATATGAAGACTTTAGAAGGAGGCACACGATGATCATCAACGATGGCACGATGACACAACGTGCGATGTATGTGTGTGTGAGAGATGTACAATGGAAGAGGGAAGACGACTTCATTTTCCAATCTCAGAGTTGAATAATTTTTCATTATTTTATTTTTTTTAATTTTTTTTCGCTGCAAGTCTGGCATATAACGATCGATCAATTGATGACTGAATGAATCAGTTAATAATTAATCGATTGACTGATTCATTGATTGACTGAGTTATTCATTTAAATTCTTCCAGTTGATGTTTTGTCAATCATTGGTGAATTGTGATTTGAAGTATTGTTAATATTAATACTGTTGATGGTTTCAATTGTTTCCAGTATAATTTTTGTTTCATCAAATATTTTCCGCTTCAATTTTTGATAAAAATGTATTGATTTATTTTCGTTGATTTTTTGGTTTTCATGTGGATGAACTCGGTATTCGTGATGATGTTGTAGTCTTCAGCTGGAGATGAAATAACAAATGAGATGGCCCACGGTATAAAAAAAAATTATCACAAACACTCACATTCTTTTTTTTTTCGCTCAATATTTGATTCATCAAATTTCACTGGTTAATTTATTTATGCACTTGTTAATTAGAAACATGAGAGAATCACTGTATTAATCACCACCAATTGCCACACTATGAAAACTCCTCTCAACATAAATTTCGATTATTTCCCTATATTTATTTTTTTTTTCATTTTCATATAAAAAAAAATTATTCGCGATTTTTTTTTATTCTTTTCCTCCTCCACCAATTTTTTTTCACACACACAAACACGCACACAAAAAACTTCACCAATTTCTTCCATTTGTTTGTTTCTTTTTTTTTTCGAATTCGTCAACAATAAATCTTAACAACTAAAATTTAAAAACTATCACTAAACATCTTAATAATATTTAAAAAAATATATATATATACATATATATATATATATGTATGTATGTATATATGTATATGAAAATTTAGTACGATAATAAATTAAAAACGCACAAACATTCATTTGAAATTGAAAATAACAAATGAAATTTCAACTGTAATAAATTCTATTTGATTTATATAACTAGTATATTGAATCATTGACTTCAATAATAAGTATTGAAAAACAAATAAAAAAAAAGAAACACTGGGACTGTTTCATCCAGCCGATAATAATAATCTTAACGTCTCTAAAATCGTTCGTTTCGTCTTTCGCGTTTTAATATATAATTGACATTTTTCAATACAAGGCTCATTCACCGCGTTCATTTTTGTTTTTTTTTTAATCTCAGTACCTTCCTGGGCTGTCGCCTGCGCCTCAAGACACTCCACATACAAGTCCTGTTCACGCCACTTGGCCGCCAATTCCTCCTTCGTGATTGATTCCAGTTGCTGATCAGTTAGCTTCACTCGACGCGATTGTTTCGGTGATTTTGGACATGTTCCAGTTTTATTTGTCGTATTGTTTGGACTCCGCGGTGAAGTTTGACCAACAGATTTCGTCTCAGCACTCTCCTCTGCCATTTTTTTTTTTTTTTTTCTTATAAACTTTGAATCAACTTTCGCGTTGATAATTACACAAATGTCCAATTGAAATTTGTCACCAGTCCCAACTGCTACCTCACAAATTCCAATCTCAAACACTCGATAATTCCTCTGAAAAGATTTTTAATCCAATTTAAAATAATATTTATCACAACACATAAATATTTATATTTATACATTCATACTTAGCAATATAGAGGAAGTGTGTGGAGGTTAAATGGTCAAAAAAAAATTTTGGCGTAAAATTTATTTACTAACCTCTATTCGTTCGATTAATTATTTAATACTGTATCAATAAAAAAATTCTTGTGCAAATAATATTAATATTAATTTAAAACTCGTTATTAATGTTTGTAATGGTGAAAATTAAAAGCATAATACAATAGATACACATATATATTTAAAATAAAATCGAACGTCGAGAAAACTCTTGGACGCCATTACGGCAAAAGATGGCGGTGCAAAATATATACGACAATATACACAATTTCAATAATTTATCAATTTTCAACAGCATTTTTCATAAACAAACACACAATTACAAATGAAATTGAACAAACAATACATTAACACAAGCTATTAAATTTATTTTAATACCAATAATGAATTGAAATCAATTGTAAACAATAAATAAAAATGTATTTGAAATGAAAAATTAATTGATCGGTGAGCTTTAGTGTACAATGTGTGCTCAAATTTACCCCCCCCCCCCCCCATCTTCATCGTGCGTTTACACAACAATTCTCATCCTTCGATTTAACAAGTGTACAAACACAAACCTTTCATATTTGCAAGTTTTATATTGTATTTATGTACGATCATAAATGATGATACACCTTGTCGTGTTCTCACTGCGTTTTTGTTTAAATGATGGGGGTCACATTTACAAATTAACGGGGCAACAACATGCCGGAGAATTGATCATTTATCACGTTCATCACGAAAACGCGGCACATTTGCAGCAGTGAGAAACTACAAGTCTGTCTCCTTCTATTTGCGCGCAAACCGAGTGAAAACGACAGAGATCACTATAAAAATTAAAATGAAATCGTAAGAGAGTCAAAATGGCCACTACGCCTGCGTACAACAAAACCGCTATGTATTGACTATACAATAATTTTAACAGCCAATCAGTGCCGTAGATTTCGGCGGGATTGACAAACGCGCGAATTTTCCTCCCATTTAAACATCAATAATAAGAATGGTAACAATAATTATAAAAATATCTAAAAATTACAAATTAATTGAATATGTTGCGTTAATTATCAATATTGTGACGTGAATAATTTACTTAAACATAACTATATGTATGTATTTTTGTTATTTTTTTCTTCTCTGATTCAGAATTCAAAAAAATTTTTTTCTCCGTTTTTTTTTATCCACGTATGAAAATATCAATTTAAAAATATATATAAGTGAATTTATTTTTTGGATATTCCGAATTTTGGTAAATTACTCATTGGTTTTTTCAAACCTGAATTAATTCCGGACGATTTAATACGCGATATTCCAGTGGATTTTGGAGTTATTATACCACTGCTCAATGATCCACTATTGTTGGGAGTTTGTGCATTAGTACCGGACAATTTAACTTGATTTAAATCACCACTGGATATTGTGTTTGTAGTTGAGTTATTTATTTCAGGTGAAACGCGTCGTTTTCCTGACGTAACAACTCTTGAATGACTGGCAGTAGACAGCATAGAACTATTGGAGCTGATGCTACCTGATGATATTGTCCGAAGTGATGCCATTTTGGCTGCGTCAACTTTACGTTTTGCACCAGCGACAGCTAACTTCAATGATTGCGACGGAGCACCAACTGTTTGACGTCTCATTGGTAAATTTGTTGACATTGCTGTTGGTGTTATTGTTGCTGTTGTACGTGAAACTGTTGCTGTTCTCGGTGAACTAATTGATAATCGACTACCAATACCACTAACACTACGACGTGCAATCATTTTTTGTCCAGTCATATGTAAAACTTCGCCGCCACTGGGACTTTTTTTTTTTGCCGCTGACGATAACGTCGAGCGCATCTGTAAATTGACACGTGATGATGTTTTTGAACGTCCTGTAGATTTGGATAATGAATCACTATCTTTGTATGTATTTCCCGACAATGAACCCGGTGTTGATGGTGAACGTTTGCATGTCTGAATATTTTGCGCCTTTTCAATATAAAATCGCGCACGTCTTAAACACTCCATCAATGTCAATGAACAATCATCACTTTGAAGTGATACACGACCGAGTGATGTGCACAATTGCGTGGTAATAACCGGTGAATTGTTGATTTGCGGTGGAGATGAACGTGGCTCATTATCAACACTTTGTGTCTCCATGTCCCATGTTTTTTGGCGTATCAATAATGACGTTGGATTTTGTATTGGTGCTGGTGTTGTTACTATTGATGGTATATTTTTGCAACTCGATGTCGTACGTATATCCATAATTGACAAATGCTAAATACCAATTGGTATAATGAAAATTTATTCGTACATTAATTGAAATGAATTTTGTTTCCATGTCAATTGATAAAAATGTAGAAAAAAAAGAAAAGAATATTATGAAAATTGTTTTCTTACTTTATTGAGTGTTTCACTGCCGCCAAAATTATTCTTATTATTATTATTATATTGAATTTGTCGTTGGATGTAGGATGGCATTTCCGGTTGTGTGTAACATCGTGCAAATATTTCGGGTGTTTCCATTGTTTTGTATGTATCATAGCAATTTTTATCTAATTTATCATATGTACTTACACTCACACTCTCATCCATATTTTGATTAATATTCATTTTATTTTTTATTATATTTAGAAGACAGTGGACAATATCATGAATAACACGATGAGTGTCTTTGGTAATTCGTGGCAATAAATTGCTGCCACTCTCCTCGTATTTATTAATACAATCCTGAAATTAAAATATTAAAATAAATAAATGAATATTGAACTGTTAATATTAATGCTATTGGTATTTGTGACATTATTTATTTTGTCATTGTTGAATTATTGTTTTTTTTTTTAATTGATTTACCATACTTCCGGTGGGCGCTGTTCCACTCACACTCCAAAATGATGCATCCTGTAAATTTGGACATTGGCATTTGACATTGTCCAATTCCAATATCGCTTTCATTTTCGATATGCCACATTCAATTGTTACTTTCACTGAATTATTATCACTCAATTTGATATTGCCATTATCATTGGATTTTTCAAATTGTCGCAATTGAAAGCCAATTGATTGTAGCAGACATATTAGAAGTGTTACGTCTGGTTTATCGGGATTCTTCATTGTACAAAGAGAAAAAAAAAACAAACGAAAATATTCATGTATTATATTGATGTTTCTATTGATAATTAGTGCAATTATGATTATAAATTGATTTAAATATTTTACACTTACTTCATCGACAATGTCTGCATAATACCATTTTGATGCCCATCGCATAAACTTTTGTTTAATTGTTTTGTGTGATAAACTCTCAACAGATGATGTTACATCCATCTTGCTAATATTTATTGTGCCACGAAGGTGTAATGTATGTCGACGTATTGTGATCGTTCAATTTATTTGAATTATTGTCTTTGTCTATTGTGCTACGTGTGTTTACCTTTGAATTCAATGTACTATTTCCATTTTATTTATTTATTTTTTTTTTTTTTGCTATTCTGCCCCTTTAGATGGGGCTTTCTTTCCATCAACTCACGTTTGAATTGGATCTACGATGTGTATTGTTTATACAGAGTCGTCCAATTAACAGTTCACACTTGAATGTGATTCGTCGATTTGTGAAATTTAAAGGAAATCCGACATCTTAATTTTGTTCACAAAGACGACATATTTTGAAATCTTCATCTTCAAACCCGCCTGACGAGGGTGTTTGTACATATTGTATGTAAGAAATATCATATTTCGTCATATAAATGTCATTATTTTTTTACAATTAATTGTTTATATATTGAGGTTTTGATTGATATTAATCAATTTATCATATTTCGTTAATAATGCAATTTTTAAATAATCCCGCGCGCGTAGCGCAACAAAATGGTGGAGAATAGGAAAAAGCCGAAAACACCCGATGTGAGTTTCGCACCTGCAACGACAATATTTGTTTTCTATGATTTTCAGTTACAAACGTTTGTAAACAATTTCGATTTATCATGTTAAGTTATATAAATGATATTATTTAAACGTTTATAACAATCAAACAAACAATCGAAATTAATATTAATAGACATGGCGAAGGAATGTAAGACATTGATGAGGCCAAAAGTGAGGTTTAGTGAACAATCTGATTCAACAGATGATTCAGATATATGCATAGGGCCATTTCATGGTCCAAAAATAAAGAGTATAATATCATTGGACAAGCCAGTGAGGCTAATCCATGGTGTGAGTAATCAAGATTTGCCAATAAATCATGAGAACAATATCAATGAACAATCAACAAGTGATTTGCCAATGGCCCAGGCTTCTAAACATTCATTACCAACATGTACGTCTGCACCATGTCTAACAGAAATTAACTCTGGTAATAGAATCTACACAAAGTCAAATAAATTATCAACTAATAATCAAAAATTCCCACCAAATATAACTACAAAAATAATTTCCACCAAATCCACTAAAGAAATTCCACCAAAACCGTCAAGAGCTCCAATAAAAAATTCTAATACTGTTAATAAACGTCAATTAAATACGAAAAATTATGTAGAATGTAATAAAGAAAATGTATCACAACGTTCTGCAAAATCGAAGGAGGACGGTGTCAAAATCGGAGCAAAATCATCAGTATCATCCGATAAATCCAAGATTGTGGATAAAAAAAAATTAGTTTCAGTGGAAAAAACAAAATTGCAACTGCCACAAAAATCGTCAGTGGTATCGCAATTAAAACCAACAGATTCAGCGTCAAAAAAAGATTTATTATCACGAGTAAAATTACCAAGTACAGCAACAAAGCAACGTGCAAAACCGCCATCAACACAACGATCAAAGTTTCATGTGCAATCAGAAATGACAAAGAATATTACTGGAACAAAAGCAAATGTTTATGTTGGTCCAGGTATGCCAAGAACTCGTACGAAAAGTTTACCATCATCTACAGAAACCATTAATTCAAATGCTAAAATTATTTCTGCCAATAAATTGAATCGTCCCGAATACAATTCAATAATGTTCACAATTAAAAAGCTCCGTGATGCTAAGAAAGAAAAAATTATCACGAACTTGGACAGTCTACCGACGAATTATCGAAATTCATGCTTGAAAAAGGTAACAAAATATTACTCTAAATCACTGTTAATACATTAATATTTCTATTTCAAAATAATTGCAGATGTCAAGTGCACTCGATTTTCCACCGAGTGAATCAATTTTTCATAATTTAATTGATTTAAATATTACTGAAAAACAATTGCCATCGAGATTGTTGCGTAGCAAAGATCCTGAGCCACGTGAGAAAGATTTACAGCCACGTTTGTCAGATTTTTTCGTACCAAAATACGGAAAGGAATATGCAGAACCGATAAAAATACGTCCAAGAAGTCCACAAATTCATGATAATTTCAGTGCATTCAAAATAAGTGACCGAATATTTGGTTGGAAGGCACGTCTCAATGACATTTAAATCAATAAATTCCTCAATGCATCAACATAAATATTATTCCATGTATATATAGACACATATATTTATTTATAATATTTTTTGTACAATAATCCAGTGTTAATTACTTACTTCTGTTTTTTTTTTATATTTTTGTATATGTGTAAAAGAGAAAAAGCGTATTAATAAAAATGGAATTCCATTCTAAAAAATATTTACATAGTTTTTATTGATATTGCATATCTATAATTGTATTTCAATGATTAGCTTCCAAATGGATTTAAATTTTTGTCATAATCATCCTCATTAGTTGATTTAATTTCATCTTCAGTGAATGGATTATTTTTATCGTCATCCTCATCCATTTCACCGGCAAATGGATTTTTTCTCTCGTCATAATCACTCAATTTCAATTGATTTATTGCTGATGTTGCTATTATATCAGAAGCTATTGGTGTACGCGGTGGGACAAATGATCTATTGATTGGTGATAGTTTTGGACTGACAATGGTATTGACTATTTGCGCCTCTCTTATTGGCAACGGCGATGTTTTATTCGGATTTTTCGCTATTGATCTTGTACTTGTATCCATTGTCGTAGAATAAACATTCGGTCTTGCAAATGGATCGTTGCGACGAGTCTCTGTTTTCACTGAAATGAAAAAAATTACACGTTTTTCATATACATAACCTACAATAATATGAAATTTTTTTCATTTCCATATTGTTTAACTTTATTTACTCGTTTATTATTGTAGAATAATGCGATTATATTACTTATTTTGGGTCTTTGTAAGATTAGACGCTACTTTCTTATCATTACGTGATGAAATATAAAAAAAAATGAATGAATTAAAATGAATACATGAATTTTCGTCATCAATTAATAAATGTAAACGATAAATTTTAATCAAATTTATTACCTAAACTTGTATTCTTTCCTTCAGTCAGTCTTAGTTTGGCTTCGACACCCGGCCCATAAGCGTCGTAATTTGGTTTCAATTGCAAATTTTTTGATGCACCAGCAGTGGAAGCAACACCGCCACCACCAGCAGACACTGGTACAATTGGTTTATCCTCATCAGTAATAACCATTAACTGTTTAAAAACACCACGACCATAATAATCGGCGACTAATGAGAATGGATCTTCAGCGCGACCCAATAACTGATGAAATGTTTCATGTGAATCGCGTGATTGCTCCTGCGAACGTATAATATCCAATAATTTTTTGTTATTTGGCAAACATGCCGGACATTCATTTTCATTCTCCGAGAAACTCTGAAAGCAATGTTGATGATAGGAATGCTGACACATAAAATGCAGTGATGGCAATTCCAATTGATGATGGCACGCGCTACACCGCGATCCTTGAAATATAATTGTACTATTTTTAATAACTGATATTTGTTCACGTAATTTTTGTGTATCAACACGATATTTATCGACCAATTCACCATCATGTTTTGTTTGTTCATACTGTGACTTTAATACACCATTTAAATATGCTCTAACATCACCCAATGTGCATGTAAGTGACGTTGACAGTGCATCAATAACCATCAATGGAGATAATAATTTTTCCGATGATATATAACACAATATATCGGACAATAGTTTTGTCGATGCATTTCTCTTTCTAGCAACACTCCACAATGCCTGAATCCACAAATTGGGATCTTGATGACCAAAACGTTTACACGTAGCCAACACTGAGTCATCATCAGCCTCACGCAAATGATACTGCAATATTTCTTGATATAATTTTTGTTCTTCATATAAAAATAATATACCGCGACGAAAATTATGCTGATGACAGAGAATTAATATTTGATCTCTGTCGCATGATGCCTCAGTACTCTGCAATAATCTTATAACTTTTTGTTCATATTGTATTTTTGTCATTTCATTATTTTCCGCCGACCAAACATGAACATAATGTTCAATTAATGTATTATAAATTAAAGTACTCCATTTAGTTTCGCATTTAACTAAATGCTCTAAAAATTCAACGAGTCGCTCGGAATTATTTAAAAATAAATGGATAAAATCCTCGGGATTTGCACGTAGTAAATTGTGCTCATCGGGATTTATAATACCGTCCAATAAATTTTGATCAATTAATGGCGGCGTGTAATCAATTGTTGGTCGATAATTCGTGCAGAGTTTTTTTAAAAATTGTGTCGCTTCATTTGGTACATTTTCAATCAATATATTGCCATATTTCTTCATATTACCTTCGGCTTCATCAAATTCCAACATTTCCATATATTCCAATGCATTTTTATACTCATGTTTATCCTCAATTTGTATACGCAAATACCATTCGTGTTTTTTATGTTTTTTCGCTAATATAAGTGCGTCTTCGGGTGACGCGGAACGACAAACTTTAATTGCAATTTCCACATCGAAATCCACCTCACGATCCTTTGTCATAATAAATTCTTTCAATTTATCTGTGGGATTCAATTTTGTATAGCAGTTTAATAGCAGTGTCGTATGATCTTCAGTTGCCTGGCCCACTTTATGCAACGCTTGAAGATAAGTCGTTAAATTATCCATATGCTGTGAATTCAAAAATTTACGTATCACATACGACGGCTCCAATTTACCAATTGTCCTTATATACTGTTCAATAGCGCCATTATGATCACCTTTTGAATACAAATGATCGCCATACTGTCGAAAAATATCAACCAAACCCTCAGCGTCATACTGTTGACTCTTGGCAATTCTTATTGAAACATCGTATAAATTTTTTTTAAACAGCAATGACAATTTCGATTGCAAATCTTTTTCATCCAAATGATAAAGTTTATTATCACCGCTTAAAATAAAAAATCCACCCCATTCAGACAATATCGCTTGTATAGACACCATTGACGCAGAAAATACAATAAATTTATTTTGTATATCCAGCACAGTGATCATGTGTTTGTCAACGCCAGATGGAATTGGCTCAATGGTACTTGGTTTGGCAGATACTCTTGCCGTTGTGCGTGAAACATTTGCCGATTCTTTCGCGACAATAACTAAATAGCCACGAAACCAATCCAACATAATTTTTTGGCCATCAACGGCGTAACATGGACCACGACCATCCAATGTATAACAATAAACTGCATCATTACGTCCAATCATAAAATGACTGTCTTGAATACTCTTAGCCAATACACTGCATTTATTACCACATCCCATATTATCCAATACTGTTTTCACCTCTTTATCCTTCACCGTTATATTGTACAGATAAACATTCAATGTTGTCGCGACAAATAAATAATACAATTTATTATTTGACTTTATTGCCAATCCCGTTATCGACGTATTACCATCCTTTATTATTTTAATTTTATTTTTACGTTCGCGTGTTAAATCACCGCGATAAAGCATTATTGAACCGTCATTAAAGCCAATTGCCATCAATGTCAATGATGAATGTACGCACAATGCGGTGGCTGGTATTGCGCGAAAACTTGGTATTGCACGGCTTATTCTTACACATGTTGGATTATCCTGTTTGTCCAATTTACCAAAATTCCATACTTTTAATGTTGGATTGCAGCCGGGATCGTCTTCACCAATTGTAAATAGATATGTGGAATGCTGTACTTGTTCAGCCAATGTTAATATTATTTCATATGCTTTGAATGTTGTTAATTGATAGTTGCGCTTTACTACGTGTATATTGCCAGTGTCGTCGCCGATTATTAAATTCCCATCGCCACTTGTGGCCGCTGTCACTTGTGCCCCCTAAAACAATTAAACAAATTCAATTTTTTTCCAATTTATTATTATTATTGTTTCACATTGTTTACTATTATTGAATTACCGCGAGTGCCTCGGCGATGTTGCCACCGTCCACCTCCTTCTTCAAATCGAAAAAATTAAATCTTCGCCACTGAAATAGTAATAATACATTTTTTAGTGTATTTTTTTTTTTTTTTCTAATTGGGGTTAGTTTTTCTGTATTTATGATTGACAAAAGCCGTGTGCAATGAATTAATAGAATTATATTGATTTTTTTTTCTCTTTTTTTTTCGTTGCAACGTTCTAACCTCTAAAAATGCCATTTTTTGCTGATGATTTGATATTAATTCAATTTTCACATTTGTTCATTGCAGTATAATAATGACAATTTGAATGAATTGAACACTCCCAAATATCAATATGTAACAGATGAGATTTTTCTTGTATATATACAGTAGTTTCGGGAGGAAAAATAATTGGAGATAGCTGTCAATTTAGATATTATTGGGCTGCAATCGATCTGTATAAATTCTTCAACTTATATTAAATATAAATATTCACTGTTTCAATGAAACGAACAGCGAAGAATTCCTATAAGGAAATAAAAATGGGCCGATTATATACACCTATGACTTCATTTTGACAGTTATCTGACAATACAAACGTTATATCTACAATTATATTTTTATCTTATATTAGAATGTTTTCAGATGATTTATATATATATATATATATATATATAGTCTTCACAGCAAGAGTTGGCTTCGGGTATGTTCGGCTTTGTAACCCCCTGCCATAAGTGTGCCCTACCCTATCGACATCATTAGTGTATTCCTACGCGAGCGCGATATTCAAAAATGTAATTTAACAAAATCCTGTTATTTAATTTTTCAATGACAAGTTCATTTACACTTGCATTCAATATTGTATCTGCAACAATTTCCGTGTCAATAGTAAACAGACTTTTAGTTTGATGATAATATTGTGAAGGTAAATTTAAAACGAAATTATATGTACTTGTACCTCACGATGATATCTTATTATCTGTAAAGTACTGCGCATGTGCAATGGAAAATATATGCGATAGTGAACGGCGCCCATTTAGTAAGAAAAAAAAAATTTCAAATATAAAGGCGGGAACAGTTTTCATTCAAGAAAGTGCTGCCACCTCAACAACTAATTCCCGAAATATCCTAACATTTAAAAGATGGCTCTATATGTATCTCCTCACGTACATATATATATATATATACAATATAGTATAAAGCCTACAAAGTCTGTACTTTTATGTGTGTCACTGTGTGTATATGCTGAATTAATGAATACTCAGGTTAAATAAAATCTTTGCGTAGTATGCAAAAATAAAAAAATAAAAAATGCTGAACACCCCATCTTATTACACATCATATCACATCGAATATCATCAGTTTATAAATTTTTTTTTTGTTTTTTCTATCTCTTCTTATTGAATTAAATATAAAATAACACGAGGCAGGATATGTAGGTTTAATTAAGAAAAGATGGCGGTCACGTTCAAATCGTAATTCCATTTTTAATATATATCTTTTACTTCAAACTTTAAAACAATATATATATATATATATATATTTATAAACAATTAATTTTTTTATATATATATAGAATTACGATTGTTACGTGCACTCATCGTAGCATTTTAGATGGTAATTTTTTGTTTATATTTGTTAAAAAGGACGAACAATTAGATTTCTTTTTTTTTCTTTTTCCAAATGACTGCGTGAAAATACGCAAATGGACAATTGTCATTCAATTGTGTGTATGCATATGTGTGTGTGTGTGTGTGTGTGTGTGTGTGTGTGTGTGTGTATATGTATAATTGTGAAGGGTGGATGGGGCGCGGGTGAATTGTTCCATTTACAAGGACATTATAGAAAGATTCACAATTTCATTTTCCTTTTTGTTGATGTAAAGATATAATTCAATAAATATTTTCTTAGACAATTCCAAATTATTTTCATTTCTTTCTTTTTTTTTTTATTCATTTCTTTGTATAAAGTTGTGAAGTGCTCGAGAGAGACGATATATATTTTATATTTAGATACATATACACATGATTTAATTGAAGTATTTGCGTGTGTGTGTGTGTGTGTGTGTGTGTGTATAGGTGATGATCAATTTAATTTTTCGTTGTATTTAAGATATTAATAATTGTATCAAGGTCGAGATAGAATACAAATGTTATTTATTATTTATTTATTTATCTTTTTTGTCTAAGACGAAGATATTAGAGAGGACAATTTAATTATTTATTTATTCTTTTTTTGTTTTGCCACTTGCGCGATTGTTTATTTCTCTCTCGCTTCGTCTCTCCAAGTCATCCTTCTACGCTCTGTTTTTTTATCGCACTTTTTACACAATAAATACACCTAGAATAAATCTATGATCGTAGATGTGTATTTTCGGCTAGGGTCGATCGATTTCTTTTTTATTTTAATACACAAAAATGAATATATATATATATGTGTGTGTATGTGGAGAATGTATGTTAAAAAATTACATTCTAAAATAATTGGTATTTTTGTTTTATTTGGATTGAACAACATTTCAAATGATAAAAGAGGAAAAATAAATAAATTTCTTATCGTTTTCTCTCTTTTCTTTCAATTTTATTTTACGAATTGCTCCGTCTACGATTTTATTATTTTATTTATTTATTCATTTTTTTCATTTAATCTTTAGTGTACTGTTAAAATTCTTAATTAGTTTTCATTTCGTTTGCAGGATTTTGTTTTTTTTTTCACTATTTTATTATTATATTCGTTTCTTTTTCGTCTTTTTTTGGTTTCTGTCTTTCAGTGGCAATTCATTTAGAAATTGAAAATGCTATAACGTGGTTGTTAATTATTAACTTTATTTTCTTATTTCTTGGCGGTTGAGTTGAGGTGATGAGAGAGGAATAGATCGCAATGATTTTTTATTGTTCGGACAGAGATGGGATCTGAAATGTCAGTAGTTAAATAAAAAAAAAGTCGCACGAGATTTCATTCTCATTTTTCAATTATTTTGCACTCTTATTTTTTTCCTTTGTGAATTAATAATATTTTTTTGTTACTGTATCGTATTCAATTAATACTCTTAAATTATTGCAATATTAAAATTGTATTTCTCAGCTGCTCAATCACTTCAAAGTAGCTTTCTCTGTCTCATAGATTATATTTATTAATTATCAATGGGTTTCTTTATTTAGTTTCCTTTAAAAATTGATCAATATCGATAAGGTTATACCAAATTGTATTATTTGTTTTACCAAAGACTCATGTACACACATACATACATATATACATATATATATATATATATATGTATATATATTTGTAGGATTTTGTATTTTACAAACAATGAACGATTAAACCACACGAATTCAAATGCAAATCTCATCCAATTATGGAAACTTGTCAAGGGTATTCTTTCTGTCACTGTTGTTCACTGCTCATTCACAATTCAAGGGATAGTGAATTATTTATTACTATTTGATTTAATTATTTTACTTTTTTTTTTTCATTCGTTGGAGTTCTCCATCTTGAGAGTTTCCACAAGTATCAATGATGCATATTGCATTTGAAAAATACACTTAAATTTGTGGCTAATTAATTAAAAATTCTATTTGTCTTTTTTCCTTTGTGTCTTTTACCTTAAATATTAAAATGTATTTTTATTTCCATTCTTATTTTTGTTTATTTTTTGTTCCTTATTCTCGTTATCTAAACCCACTTTATTATTTTTTCTTCTTTTTTTTTTTTACTCTTTATACAGTTAAATATCACAGTTCTGTTCGTACCACGCAATAATATTTTTTTTTTGTTTTTTCCCATACGTAGCTCATATAATTGTTAATTTTGTTTTTAGTCGATTCATTTATTATGTTATTTTTCTTTTTAATTCCACTCCCTGCTCTTTCTCTCGTTAAATCGACATTTTAATTCATTACGCACAAAATGTATTACACCTTTCTCTCGCTCATTACCATTCTCTTCCACTTTCTCCCGCACTTTTGATTCAATCTATTGATTCTGCTCGATATTTATAAGAAGATTTGAAGGTTTATGAGAAAAATTCCATCTCATTATTTTATTTTGAATTTAATTATCAATAACTGACAGAGTCCCTTTATGAATGAAGTGAAATTAAAATTGAATTTCAAAAAATCATATAAAACATGAACAAAAAGAAATGCAAAATTAATTGATATGGATTAATTAACACAATTGAAATAATTAATCATTCTTTTTTTTTTTTGCGACGTGTGTTGTTCTCTATTTTTTTAATTTTGTTGTTATTTTTTTTTGGACGGCATTTTCAACAATCGCTGGAAGCCATTTGTGTAATTAATAATTTATTCACATAAAAGTTTATGTGCGGGAAGGGAAAAAAACGAAAATAAAACATTAATAATTCGTTTTTTTTTTCTTTCTTTCACCGTGAAACAACACAATATATATATATATATATATATATATGCAGAGAAGAAATATTAATCATTATTTTATAAATCGAGCAATAAGAGACAACAAATTAAATTGCCAGTGAGTGAGTGAATAAATAAATTTTGTTGTTCGTAATATTTACGGGTTTCTTGAAATATTAATTCCAGATGCTGTTTGTTATTGTATTTATATTTATGTTTTTATCAATTAATATATATATATATATATATATATATATGTAAAAAAGGGAAAACCGGAAGGGGAAAAAAAAAATAATGAAAGGGATCCTCATGTAGTTTTTTGCTTGTTGATTGTATTTCTTCTATTTTCTCTACGGAATATTCTCTTAAACGCAATCATAAGTATTTATTATGATAATAAATGGAAATAAATCACGGAAAATTAAATAATATATAATATTAACAGAAAATTATTGAATCATAATTAAAGCCGCGGTATCTGGTGTCCCGTAATGCAATTTCATTTTTATATTATATAAATCATTCTACTATTATTTCATTTTATTCATTATATCTCTCATTTGTATTTCAATCTCTTTTTTTTTTTCGATTCAATTTCCAGCCCTGTCCCTTTGAAATTTTTATTTAGTTTGATTCTAAATGTTTGTTGTTCTTCTAGTCATTCAATTATTTCGCATTTCATTAAGCTACTTTTAAAATCATTTATTCAACACATTATTTCTTTCTTTATTCACTGTTTTATTTATTTAAAGTGGGTGTTGGTTCTTTCCCATCCGTCTATCATTTCTCTCCGAGATGTACTCTATCGATGCAATAAATGTTGCGCAAACTACCGGGAAAAAAAAAAAAATAAAAGAACAAACAGATAAACGATTAAGGAACGCAAAAGTGCGACATATTCGGTTGCGTGTAGGTGTTGGTTTTTTTTTTGTTGTTGTTGTGATACGATTATACAATAATTTGTCAATAATGATAGAGAATATTACATTACATTGTTTTATTCATTTATTTATTTTTTTTTGTTCATTTAATTATTTCTTAATAACAAAACTAATAGTAAACAACTTGAGCACAGTGGAGGCGCGAGCTTAAATAATTCATGGGTCCTTCAGGCCCCGATCCTTTTTTTAAAAACTTATTTACTCTTTTTTTTCTCTTTTCACTTCCGTTTTATCTTCTAAAAGAATTATCTCATCTTCAATTACCATTATTTATTTATTTACTTCAAGTAATAAAATAGACGATGGAAATTATTTAAGAAATATTTTTGGGCAAAGGATCGGCAGTATATATGTATATATACACTTATATATATATATATATATATATATATATATATATCTATTCTATCAAGGTATGAGCCCGCGCCGTAGTAAGAAAATTTTTTACCTTTTGTTATTCCTTTTTTTGTGTTTTTTTTTTTTTTTTTTCGGTATTATTTTGTTCCTAACAGGAAAAATAAAAGAAAACACGAGTTTATTTAATCGAAAACTATTTTTTTCTTCTCTGTTTTATCATTGTTTCTTTTTTTCTTTGTTTCCTTTCTTTATGGTTTACTGTTTTTATTCAACAATTTTGTTCACATTTTATTTTCCTCATTGTCGCATGCACTCACATTACCATCACTCAATATACATACACCCACCCATACACACACACACACACGCACACAGTTTTTGTGTTTTACATTTGATAAATAATTTCGTTTTCTTTCCTTTGCTATTCTCACAAATCAACTCACGTTGATATTTCGACTTATATAAAAATACCCGTTGGCAATTTTTAATTAATTTTTGTTTTCTTGTTTTCATGTGCGCTTTATATTTCACTGGAAAAAGTGAAAAGAAAAAAAAAAAACTTAAAAAAAATCCTCTACTTCACACTTTTATCCATAGAACAATAGCGACGTCTCACATTAAAAAAAAAGAAAAAATCATTTCATCCACGTGATAAGTTAAAACAGACATTGATCGTTCGTTAATTCATATAAACTTAATTATATATAAGAGAACAATAATCAAAGAAGATAAGAGAAAGAAAAATCGCCAACGTGTACAATTATATACAAATATTCCATTTAAATATTGTGTGCATTGTAATTTATTTTATTTTCACTCGTAAAAATTGCATTCGGGATTTATTTCATCAAAATTATTTCTCATCTATTTCTGCGATAAACTCTTTTTTTTTTCGTGTTGTCACATCGAAGAAAAAAAAACATCAAAGTAATATAATATTAATAATAATAATAATAATAATAATAATAATAATAATAATAATAATAATAATAATAAAGATAATAGTGATAATAATAATAATAATAGCAATGATAATAGCAATAATAATAATAATAATAATAATAGTAATAATAATAATAAAAAGGAACATTAAGAAAGTTGTTTGGACAGCGTCAGTTATCCGTCTCTCTTTATCTCTCTCACCCGCTCTTTCAATTTTTTTTTCTTTCATTCTCTTCCAGCCCCACGGACAAGGTACATACATATACATATACATATATATGTATATATATATATATATATATATATATATATATATAGAATAATTTTTATTTCTATTTCACATTGTTCACAATTATTTTCCTTTTCCTTTTACTTTTCCATCGAATTAAATCTATTTACTCTATATGTTTCGTGTAATTGTTCATGTATTTGTTATTGTTGTGTTGTTTAGCATTTCACTTCCATCATTTATGTATCTCAAATTTGTGTTCTATTTATTTGTTATTATTATTTATATATTTACTTTATTTATTTATTTATTAATTTTTTTTGTTCGTTTTTATTATTTTTATAATCAATTTAAATTTATCTTACACACCTACCAAATATTAATTAATATAATTAATAATATTAATAATTAATAATATATATTTTATTTATATATACTTTTTTTTTTTATTTATGTATAATAGCTATATACAGGAGGTTTTCCATACCACACAATTTATTTTCTTTTTACCACACGTTCTCTCTCTCTCTCTCTCATGCACACACACACTCCCATACACAATATCTCTCACTCTATCGTGCGTGATCTCACATCAACATCATTTTCCATAGTCGTCATATGCAGTCAATACATTTTTGCATTTATTTTTCTTTTAAATATTTTCATTTCTTTTTTCACCCTTTGTGCCTATACACTCACTCGTACTATTTTTTTTATTCTTCTTTTTTTCCCTTCCATATTTATATATATTTTTTCCATCCTTTCACTACTATTATCATTATTATTATTATTTTCTTTTCTCACTTTCATTCACATTCTTTTAATACGCGTGGCACCGTCAAACCTGCTCGATCTATATCCCCTCACAAAATATTTTTTTTTTCCACTCTCTCTCTCTTTCTCCCTCTCTCACTCATTGTCTCGGCATTTTTATTTCTTTCCTTTCTTCCTGTCACTTGCTCGCTCTCTCTCTCTCACTCTCTCACACCGTCATATTTCCGTGTGGCTCTGGTCTCGCCCGTTTCCAACAAAACATTCTCGCAATTTGTGCCCTTGTGGATGTGTACATTTTTGCATTTACTTATTGTGTGCCATTTTCATGTATTTTTGTCTTTTCTTTGCTTTTTCATCCCCCCCCCCCCCCTTCCCATTTTATTTTTTTATTATATTTAATATTCCCTTTGCATTGGTTTTCTTCTCTTGTTATTCATTCATCACTGAATGACGTGTGTGCCTGTATGTTATCATGCAAAAATAAACTAAATCAAATTAATGAGCACCGGAAAAAAAAAGAATAAATGTAATAATACTAAATAAATAATTCATTCAATATTTTTGTTTATTATATTTTATTATTCGTCTCTCTTTATTATTGCAATCACTTATTTATATGAATCTATGAAATACTGCAATTCAACTAAACACTTGTACAATTGGGGAGGGAGAAAAAAAAGAAAACAAAAAAAAAAACGAGACAATAAAAGAAAAGAAAAGAAAATAGGCAATATTTTCATTTAAAATCATAAAACAAATGCGTGAAAAAGGAAATTAATGAAAAGCGAGTTTCAAATATCATTAATATTTAAAAGAAAAAAAAAAATATGAGTGTGTGCATATGTCCCTGTGTGTGTGTATGTGCGCAAGTGTATATGTTTGGGTGTGTCTTAGTACGGGGGAGAAATAAAATAAAGTAAAACATTCGTCTGTTGAAAACAGTTATTTTGCGCCATGAGCTGGGGAATATATTAAAAAAAAAAATAATAAAATAACAAAAATGGAACACGACGCTTGACGATTATATTCAAGCATTGCCCGTGAGTTAAAAAAGAAAAAGAAGGAATGAAACGGGGCGACAAAAATAAAGCAAAAGAGAAAGAAAGGAAAATAAAAAAAAAACAAGAGAGGATTTTTTTTCTTTTTTTTTTTATAAACCGCATCCTATATATATCTATATTTGCTCCATGAGAATTAAATCTGATCTCTTCCTTCATCATCACACATTTTTTTTTCATTCGACCTTAAAAAAAAAAAAAAAAAAAAAAAAATTCCTATTCATTCTTTCACTAAAAAAAAAAAAAAAAAAGAAGAAATATATCAATCAATAATATTAATAACAGACACATCCTAATTACAGAATTTTCGTCATAGTTTCTTCTTTTTTTTCTCCTTTTCCAATTAATTATCCATTTTTTCATTATTTATTTAAATAAATTTTTGTATTATTTTATTTAATTTTTTTTTGTTTATTATTTAAATTTACTGTTTGTCCTTGAGACCGCCTAAAAGTGCATGGCCCTCCATTGACGCACTTAAATTCCCGAGATTGCTTAAATTGCTTAAATTACCAAGATTACCAAGATTAGGTTGATGAGCATAATTTCTTATTTGAGTCAAACTGATAAATTGATTTGGAAATGTTGATGAATTCTGATTGGTCGTTGTACCACCAGGTGTAATACCACCGCCTGTAGACGTTGGCGATGATTTTTGTGGATTAAATGCTTCATATAAATATGGTCGTGATGCTGGATGATGACTCGTTGGATAATGCAAGTGATTTAATGGATTTAATGGATGTTGCATTGACGATATGGAATTGATTGAAATTGATGAAATAGGTGTGAATGCTGAGCTACTATTTGGATGATGATTTCCACCAGGTGGCGGCTGTGGTGTTTGTTGCCTCGAATCATTTTCAAGTGTTGAATCCCGATGTCCACCACCACCACCACCACCACCACCGCCGCCGCCCCCATGTGGCGGAGGTAATAACATATCTGTATTTGGATTTTGATGATACTCCGCGGCAGCGGCTGCAACTGCATGATGATGCGGTAATCTATCATGCAATTCACTTATCACCGAATCAGGACTGACTTTTGGCCAATAATGATGCTCTTGATGATGCGCCATTGAATGTATTGACGGCCTCAAACCACTACCAATTATTGGCGGTCTTTTGTCCGTTCTCTCAGCATGTTTTTGCATATGTTTAGCCAAATATGTTTCTTGGGTGTAGCTTTTACCGCAATATTGACATATATGTGTTTTTAAATGTTTGGATTCTTTGTGTTTTGGTATGTGCTCAAGTAAACTTGGCTCATCTGAGAAACACTTGTAGCACGAATTGCACTTGTACGGTTTGTCTGTCTGATGGCAACGCGAGTGACTTTGAAGATTGCTCAGTTGACTAAAGGCCTTCGTGCAACCTGGATGACGACATTTATACGGCTTGTCACCCGTGTGGGTGCGGATGTGTTGCTGCAGGTGACTTAGTTGGGTGAACTTCCGTTGGCATATCTCGCATCTGTACGGCTTTATTCCTAAGTGTATGCGCGTATGTTGCGATAGATACGATGAATTCGCAAATGCCTTTGAACATTGCGTGCATTTGTATGGTTTTGCTTCACGCATGTGTATTTGCGTGTGCAATTGCAGATCAGCTTTGCTTCCAAATATCTGCAACAATTAAAACAAAAATCCAAAATATTTAATATTAAAAAACCAAATATTTTTTAATTAAATTCCAAAAAAAAAAAAAATGAAGAAGAAGAAGAAGAAAATAATGATAAATAAAATATCAAATAGAAACAGTAGCAGTCAGTAATTATTACCAAACACTCATTATAATTTATAATACAAAAGTAAATCTATTGCAAAATTCACGATTTAAATTGACTGATGATTGTTCCATTAGACGACACGTACGTAATACTTGAAATCAATTTCATCAATAATATTATTCAACACGGTATAGTGAAGGGAAATATACATATATAACAATTTGCATTAACTAAATATATATATATATATATGTATATATAATTATGTGCGATAGTTATAAATAAATAAATAGATGGATATAAAAACGAATGTGTGGACTTGGGTCTAGTTAGCAGCAGCAGCAGCAGCAGCAGCAGCAGCAGCAGCAGCACCACTACCACCACCAGCAGACATAAGCAATGAGTCAAGACCAAGTCAAACATATACATCAGCATTGCTGTAGTAGAATATTTATATACAATTGATACATAACATACATAACTGTCTGTATATACATACAAACAATATACGTGTGGGACACACATGGGAGAGGCTGACCTTGTCTATCATGCCATAGCCTCGAGCCATACCTGACTTGACTTCACTATATATATATATATATATATAATGCTTGTTGCTTGTGTGATGTTGGTTTTGTGCTACCGCATAGAAGTGATCTCGCAACTCACTCACAAATCGCTGTCTCTGTAACTCTCAACTACATAGCTGCTGTACCCAATCTTGTTGAGGTTACTTACTTAAAGCCGTATATATATATATATATGAATATCGTGTTAAAGAAGGGAAATACAGAGTGAGTGAGTGAGTAAGAGAGAGAGAGAAAGAAACTCTAAAAGTCTCATTGCCATCAGCGAGCTCTCACCGTCGCTGCCGCGTCGCCGAACCGATCATAAACCACGGATACGAGTAATTCATCTCAGTCACGAGATATTCTGAAATTCCTATG